>JASDQU010588025.1:0-16295 GCA_032191745.1 Picea mariana | reverse complement strand
ATATGATAAGATGAGGTCATAAGAGAATGGACCTAGAAGATTAGAAGAGAAAAAGAGTTGAGAGATACAAAAGAAGCACTGAGATAAGGAGGAAATATGAGTAGAGGAGTGGAAAAAGGATAGCAAGGGGTGAAGGATGACGGGTCAAACCTAGGATGAATATAAAAGAGACTATGCTAGGAGGATGTGCAAGAGAGAGTTATTTTCCAGAGAGAAGAACAAAAGGAGAGAGGCCATCAAAGAGACACAACGTTGGGACTAGGGTATCAAGTGAGGATACTAGGAGTAGCAAGAGTAGCATCATAGAAGATGAAGTTATATCCCCTTGGTCGTTAGTATATGTAGTCACATTAGAGGAAGATGAGGAAAAAAGTAGCAAAACCAATGCGACATAATATGAAAATGGACCCCTCCGAGAAGGGGAAGAGGATTTATAATTTGTGAATGGGATTTCATGTCTATAGGTAGGAATATTTTTGGGTTTCCTCACCAACGATAATAATTGAATATGGAGGAACCCCCTCTTTGAATCACCCTCCTTACACCATTTTTTAATCAAGAAAAAGGAAATGAAGAAAGTGAAGAGATAGGAATAGAAGAAGAAAGAGTAAAAGAAAGGAAAGGAGAATGCATGGGTGAAGAAGTGGTGGAAGTCAAACATAATTTCCAAGAGTCTCAATATTAGTATTAATATCATCAATAGCTACTGGTCAATCAAGAGTACATGGTGCCAGATAGAGTATGGAAAACCAGGACACCACTCTAAGGCTACCCATGTTCCATAGGATGGGAAGAGATGATGCAAAACAACACYGGTTCACATGTAAAGCTATATGGTATGTGATGAGAGTCATGGATGAAATGTCTAATATAGTGCGGTTGGATACCACCTTCATAGAAAAATCTATRRCATGGTACATGAAGTAYAAGGAGGCTACATCRRTGTTACAAGCTAGGTCCATGATAAGGATCAAGAGAGATATTCTTAGGGATTTTTAGAATTCTAAGTGAGAATCGCAGTGTATCACTGAGATCAAATAGATCAAGCAGTGGGATAGAGAAACTGTATGGGACTATGATGAGTGGTTCAAAATATTTTTGGACAGATTGACATTTTAGATCCGAGACGTCCAACATATAGAGTGGTTTATTGCAGAAATTCTACCCCACATTTGTGTCCTACTCACCTAGTAGAAGGTGACAACTCAGGCGAAGGTCATGGATATTGTGATGCACATAGAAGCTACACCAGAAGGTGGTGAGACATTAGTAGTGGTGGTACAGGTATAGTATTAGGTAGAAAATATCACCATGCAATTATAAGATATGGCCAAGGATAAATTGGTGCATGAGAATGTGGGGTGTACTTTATGTCTCATAGAACATCACCTTAGGAAAAACTTTCCTACACTAGGGAACTACATGGCGATGGGAGTGCTAAGTCTATTTCCAATAGGACCTTAAACTGAGTGGTGAAATATTTCCAGACAATGGGGACATACACCTCCCCATTTCCAAACATTATAACAATATCATAAGACTATGCATACTCTATTTTGTGAGTTCTATAAATACATGGGGTATGACATAAACAACTACTGGTCACTTCAATTGATGCAGGAGCACACTGCAGATTCTTTTTGGGTCTAGGAGGAATATAAAAGTGGTTAATGTGAAGGTGGTTATATAGGAGGATACCAAGGAATTTTGAGAGGAGGATATGGATGAGGAAGAGGAAGAGGATACATTGGTAGTGGTGGAGGAAGACCACCTATCTTCTTTAGTTGTGGTGAAATGGGCCACATGTCATGATTTTGTACCAACCTATGTGCTCTTTGTGGGTACTTCCATTGTACCGAGAATATTAAACAAATTGCCCAAATTTGTTGGAAAAATGGGAAGAAATGAAGGTGCACTACAATATGGTGACTGCGAAGCCGCACAAGGATCAAATGCCAAAGGAAGACATTTATTTCTGAGTGGTAACTGGAGGAGGCATTTGTATGGGAATAGATTTAGAGTGTGGAGAAATTTTGGGACAAAATATTGACGAGAAGATCAGAAAAGCAACATGGGAACCTCCAAAGTTAGACGTTGCGTAGCCAAAGAAATTCCTACATGATGCACAAAGGGGTCTAGAGGAGGACAAAGCGCATGAAGATTTACAATACACAATGAAAAGATCACTAGATGAAGCATGTTTTAATGAATAGGTACAACACACAATGCAAAGATTATTTGAGGAATCCTCTGTGCCAGAAGATATATAGAGTGTCACACAAAAATCATTGGAGGATGCTCATGTTCACGAGGAGATATAGTGGGAGACATAGAGGTTGCTAGAATAATTCCACATACATGAAGAGTTATAGTGGGCTGAACAAAAGGAAATCAGGGAAGAATGAGTCCATGAAGAGCTATGATACATAGCATAATAAGAAACACAATGCAACACTTTCCATGAGGAGGAATCAAAGGACCAAGTAAGTAATTTCTTGAATTATTTCCTTAAAATGTCAAGTGACCCTGAGGATGGAAACAAGTTAACCCATATTTTTACAATATGTATGGGGGAGAAAGAAACTATTATCATTATTTCTTCCCCATTTCCAGAAAGGGATGTTCTCCAAGTGAGAAAATAGAAGTACATAGGAAGAGAGTTCAAGATGATAGCTGAAATCATAAATTATGAGATGGACGATGTCATGTTGTACTTGGGATCTGATGTGAACATATTGCTGAAGAAATGTTGGGATTTGATAGGTAACAAAAGCTTGGTTTGGTCCCCCATTCAACTTAGAATGGATAACCAATACCAAATCTATCCCATTGGTCAGTTGGAGCAAGTGGAGGTGAACATTGAAGGCATGAAGACCATATCATAATTTGAGTTGATTGAGATCATGGATGACTTAGATCCTTACCCAACTCTAATTGGTATTTACTGGGCACTTGAAAAAAATGCAATCTTGAATATGAAGAAATGACAAATTTCCTTTGAAACAAATACCTTGTGAATCATTGTGCCATTGAATCCAAATGAGGGAAATAAATATAATGATATTTTGAATGAGGATGAGTATATTTCCATCATTTAGAACATATATAAAATTATAGGGCATAGGGAGGATTATGTCAAACCAATAGATAATGGTGAGATAAGTTGGAGAAGTGTACACTTCTATGATATAGATTCAGAAGATGCTATGGAGAGATGGTATAATAATATTTATGAGGTTTCAATAAGGAGATGAGTGCAAATGACCAAAACGGTGTGTGATATTGGATTAGGACCCTACGACCTACCCTGGTTTTATGGAATAAACGTAGTGGATAAATTCCTTGCACAGATGCATAATATTCCCATGACCCATAGGATGTGGTCCCTAAACATAGTACTAGAAGGAATACCTATGCATTGGTGGGAAACACACCACGAACATCTACAAGAATGGGTGCAGTTGGTGGAGTCGATCAAGAAAATAATTCATCCTATGGTAAATCCCAAAGAACGTATGTGTTCCTATAGAAGGTGGTGTCTATCTAAGAAAAGTTCTAAAATAATGGATATGTTATACTTCCAAGCATACCACGCCGAAAAATAACCCTACCCATCAAGTTCCTTTGACTAGGATCTTGTTGTTATATCACCATTGTTGGAAAAAGTTAGAACCAATGCAAGGGTTATGCAGTCGATAGAATAACCAGATACCACCCATAAGAACTGATGACCCACCATGGAAAGGGATGATGAACAATATTAAATTGAAGAAGTGTTACAACCCATCAGGGTCAGAGGAGCCAGGATGACATACCCAAAATGGAGCAATGGTTCAAAATGGACGTACACTCCACCCCAACAGAATAGGATTTAAGACATAGGTAGAAAAATCATTATCAAAGTAATAAATAGGTGACATAGGTAGCTCAACATAATAAGGCAGGACACGATAGGTTGTACCCAACTAATATTTTTCACATTTTGGAAAAGATTAAGGTTTGAATGCCATATTAAAATAAAAAGGACTAAATAGTGGCCACTAGCAGTCAATTGATAAGACACAGGTGTATAGGATGGAAGAAAAGTGGTTAGATAGCCATAGGACAGGTGAATATAGCCTAGGGAAAATAAAGTAGTTATGGAAATAAAGTACTTACAACATGTGACATTTATGCTAGGGAGAATCAATATTAAACAACCTTTATCACAACTTGGCAGGCTAATAGCATTGAGGGCATGTCTCCCTTGACATATCTAATTCACCATAAACATATTTCACTTCACCATTTCTACCAAGAAAGATGAGAACACAATGCAAAGTTGAGTGGATAATACTAAAGCAACAGAGTTTCAAAATTTTAAGCAAATCAAGGCATGTACTCAGCTACCATAGTCATCCCAATACATAGCTCAGAGAATACAAAGGAACCAACTAGTCATGGATGATAATGTAATCCCCAATAAGCCCCATGCATAATAAAAATCCAAGGACAACAAGGAACAACAAGTGCTCGAACCTGTAATAACCACCAATGTAATTTTCACTGGACCTTAATTAGGGAATGTTCCCTTATTGTAGTATGTTGAATACAATGTTCAAGGCCTAGTATTGAGTTTATTTTGAATGATATGCAAAGATAATCTAGGGGGAGAATGGGAAATAGAGGGTGGTCACCCAACAATGGTCCAAGCCCCTTTGACAATCGAGTGTACTAACCTTGGCATATTTATAACCCTTTGGCCAAGGCCCACCTGTGAGGACATGCATTATCTTCTTGCTTAGCCAGTTGCATAGAATATTTATTTGGCTCAATATAAAATACCTAGATTGCAGGAATAACATGCAATGAGTTTTGGGACTTCCAATGTAGGGAGAATACCCAAAAAAAGTGATAAAGTCCAAGGATATGTCCCACTAAGTATTCTATGTGCAATGGGTCCCGCAAGGTAGATATTGTAGATATCAATGAAAAAATATTCTACTTTTTTATAGAGTTTCTTTCCTGTAAACTACTATCCAACTTTTGCAAGGATGAATTTCCAATCGGAGTCATCATTGTTGTGGAAACATGTGTCGCGGGAGTCTATATGGAATGGGTGCACTATTTATTAAAAACAATGGTTGACGATTGTTTGGAAGCCTAGAACTTGGGTAAATAATTTTGTTACATTTGGGTCATAATATTGATTACCATGATCTTGTGGAGGCCCCCTCCAAGCCATAAATATGATGCAATTATAACTCCACCCTCTGTTGCACCCAAATTCCTCACATTGCAGCACAGTAAGGACCCAAAATCCTAGGTCATGCATCAAAAGTCCTTTTAGAAGTGGTACACACAAATCATCCAAGAAACTAATTCAAAATTGCACATCCCACGCAGTATCATGGAAAGGTATGAGGCCTACCTCCAATTTGAATGTAATTTCCATATTGTCTTTATTTACCCACTTGCACACCCACAAGCAGTAAACACAATGCTTCCATTTTGTATCATGGAAGAATACATTCAATAGGGTGTCAAAGAATGGACCAATCATCTTAAACCTACCCCTAAGGATGAGTTAGAGTAGCTTGAGACATGGACCAAGAGGAACTAGGAGAGAAAAAGAGTATAAGAAACACTACATAAATACAAGGCATCATTTCCTAAGCAGTAGTAGGAAGACACATCAAAAGAAAAAGAAAAGTGATATATGGGTCAACATATGTGCATTGAGGTGGAGATGGAGACTGACAAGCATAAGGGACCCATGTGGAAAAAGAAAGAAACACCATCGATGCTAAAACCGATCAAATTAGGTTCCATCCTAAACCCTGACAATGTAGAACACACACCAACTCCCCCATCATAGGTACACCCTACACCCATCACGAAGGAGGTCCTTGTGAATTCTGCATAGAACACCATAGCACCTAGTCAAGTTAGCAGTAAGAGAAGAATAACATGAAGAAATAAAGGGTTGGATACAATCACCATGAAATAGGAAGCAATATAGAGTATCACACCCATCCTGATCCTCATCAATTAGATCAAGGGATGAATAATAATGCAAAAAATATTGCAGAAACAGGAGACAAGAAAATTTGACAACCTTTGTTGACAATTTGCAATTTCTTCGACACATGATAACCCCTGTCAAGAAAAAAAAATGACTAAATAAAGTGGAAATAGCCAGTGATGAGTACTATAGTTCAATCCATTTGTCGTTATTTATTTTGACCTAACCAATGTCAAGCTCGAATTGACACAGGGGGCTATATAGGAACTACAAACTTATATGAACACCATCATGACATAGTTGGGATATAAACATCATACACTCATCCAGTCACATGAACGATTGCATTAAAATCATGATCTAGAAATCATTGTGCACAAAGTGTAAATGTGTTGAACCTGCATAGAATAGATCTAGCTGGGAATTGACATACATAGTTGCATAGAAAATATGAGAAAAGAGAAGCAAGACAGAAAGAATGGAACAATTCTCATTAACCAAACGAATGAATGATAATTTACACATTATATACTCTGTATAACTCAACCAATGCACACTAGAGGAGAAGCCAATGCACCATACTGGTGGTCTAAAGTGATCTGTACAGACACTAGTAGTTACAAGAGTAAACTTCCACCTAGTTTAGTTTCTTAGGAAGTTACGGGAGTGAATTGCCACCTAGCTGAGTTAATTATTCTATCAGTATTCAGTTAACGCACTGAAACAGAGTGAAGTGAGGAGTATATTAGGGAATCATGGGTAATGCACTAGTCTGGTGATGATCCCAAGGAAAATGAACATTATCTAGTGATGATCCCAATGCTACATGGTGATAATCCCAATGTAGTATCTACACTCCACTCAATTGATCAAACTGAATTGAAAACTGAAGAGAATACTCTCCCTATAGGAATATTCTTTTTAAAATATAGGAGACTGAATAATGACTAATAAACATAGGAAAAACCATAAGAAAAAAAATCCTAGGTGTGTGTGAAGTAACTCCAACACCACCCATGAACATCACTATGGTGAAAATAATGAATGGGTCTCGGCAAGGAGGCCATTTTAGGTATGAAAATACAAAATATGCATTGAAATAAAGTGAGGAAAGAGGGAAAACCTCATGGGAAACCCCCCCCTTCAAAGTACAATGTTTGTAAAAAAAAGAATTGATAGTTGCTAGGAAAATCTGTCCTTCACTCCAACACAACTACGCAGAGAATGGAACTTTTTCTCGGTGAAGGTCTTGGTGAAGATATTTGTATTTTGTTCTGCTGAAGTAAGAAAATGTAGGTCGATGATCCCCTCATGTACCAAATCCTAGATGTAGTGCATGTGGATCTTGATGTTCTTCATCTTCTGCCTATGAACTGGATCTCTGCAGAACTTCAGAGTGCTCTAGTTGTCACGTGAGATGATGATCAACCGATGAAACTAAATGCCAAAATTAGTGAGAAAATTTTGTAGCCACATAGTCTGAATGGTTATGTCAACTAACCCTCTATACTCTTCCTCGGTTGAAGATAGAGACATAGCAACCTGATTCTTGCTCGACCAACATATAGGCCTGGAAACCAAGACTAAGTGAGTAACCAGATGTGGAGTTGTGATCAATGTTATCGCCATCCCATTCGGAATCAGTGAACTCGATGAGGTCCAATGTAGAGTCTGATGAATAGTGAATCCCAAAGGTGATGGTTCCATATACGTATCAAAGGATATACTTTGTATCCTTCCAATGTAACTCATGCGGCTCCTGCATGAACCTGGAGATTGCACCAGTTGCATAAGAGAGGTCTGGTCTGGAATGTCTGAGATACAAAAATCTCCCCACTATTTTTCTGTAAAGTGTGTTGTCAACCAGTGGAGTTTCCCTGCCATCCTCAAGTCTGACTCCTGATAGGAAAGGAGTCAGGGAAGAGTTGTATTCTGTCATGTGAAATATCTCAAGGATATGTCATGCATACTTGGCTTGAGACATTTTGATGTCTAATGGATCCTGACTTATCTCGAGTCCAAGGAAGATATGTAGTGGACCCATGTCCATCATCAAGAACCTATCATGTAGAATCCTCTTGACTGTAGAAATCGCTGAATTCAAGCAACCGATGATCAAAAAATCATCAAGGTATAGAACTAGGAGTATAAGTGAATCAGTCATCCTGAGAATGTAAACATTAAGGTCTGATTTACAACATATAAATTTATATGACAACAGGTAGGATTTCATCTTGGCATACCATTCTCTGAGAGCCTTCTTGAGGCCACAAAGATATTTCTTCAATCAACAGACCAAAGATGAATCATAAATAAATTCTTGGGGTTGCTCCATCTATATCTCCTCAGAGAGATCACCATGAAGAAATGAAATATTCACATCCATATGATGGACTTCCCATCCCTTGGTTGCCACAATGGAAAGTTCTAAACATATGGAATCCATCTTCCCTACTGGAGAAAAGGTGTCATCATTGTCAATGCCATGCAACTGCTGAAATCCTTTGGAAACTAGCCTTTCTTTGTATCTTCTAATCTATACATCCATTGCGCTCTTGCTATTTTAGACCATCAGCACCTTACAAGTTTCCTTCCTAAATGAAGGGGAACCAGATCCCAAGTATGGTTCTCGAGGAGGGAGTTTTTCTCCTCTTGCATGGAGAATTCCCAAAAGGGATTTCTAACAACCTCACCATAAGGATGTGGATCTAAACATTGAACCAAGAAAATATGCTTGGTTGGCAATGGTTTAGTGGAAGTGAGTGCAAGAGGAGTCTCCTTGAAATCATATTGATTCCTCCTAGTATCATCTTGATCCCCAACACGATATCATGCATCCTGAAGAGTAGTATGAGCCCACTTGGGCCTCGGCTCTGGATCTACATCTGAATCTGCATGCACTGACTCTACATATAACTATACTGACTCTATATTTGGATCATCTGAATCCTCTGAATCAAAAGTCTCATCTGAAGAAGATTCAGCATGTGCAAGCTCATCATCTCTAACATGTGGAAGAACAAAGGTGTCTGCATGCAACTGTTGAGGTACATTTTAGACACTTTCCTCGAATTGGACACTTTTCTCAATGATGAGATGGTCCAAGGAAAGATAAATAAGTCTGTATCCKTTAACACCTTTTGGGTATCCAACAAATATACACTTCGTGATCTGTGRATCAAGTTCCTTCCTCTTTTCAGAGGGAATCTATGCCTATGCACGTGAACTGAAAATATGAAAGTGGGTCACTTTTGGTTTGAGGCCACTCCAAGCCTTGTAGGGGGTCTTATCCTTGATAGATATATGGGGATATTTKTTTTGTATGTAGGTTGCACAATTAAGTTCTTCATCCCATAATATCTGTGGAAGTGACTTTACATGTAGCATGCAAGATGCCATCTCTTTTAGATATCTAATTTTCCACTCAACAACTCTATTTTGTTGTGGAGTATAGGGAATCATGTGCTGCAAATCAATCCCTTCCTCATGACAAATATTATGGATATCATGGTTTACATAATCTCCCCAGTTATCATTTCGTAGGATTTAGATTTTTTTTCCTGACTATGTCTCAATAAGGGATTTGAAATCTTTGAGGTGTTAAAAGACCTTTGATTTTTGCCTGAGAAATAAAATCCATGTGAAGCATGAGAAATCATCAAAAAAATTGAGCACATACCTTTATTTTATTATTGATGGATTCGAAAAAGGGCCCATGATCTCACTATGGATCATATCTAAAGGACAAGAAGCTCTCTGATTCTTTCCTTTGTCGAATTTCTCTTGAGGGTGTTTTTGTAAAATTTTGAGACCTGAGAGATCTAGAATTCGATGAGAAAAATAATACTAATCCAATGAATTTGAAAATAAAAAAAGAAGATAGAGATAGATAATAATTTACTCCACAATAATGAATGTATTCACAATATGTTGAAAATTACAATGAGATCAATCCAATATGTAGAGAGGAATTGATCTCGTTGCTAATAATATCAACTGCCACTAAAAGAAGTGTAAAAATAGCTAAAGCACATGCCTAAACCTCTAAAATAGTTAACCCACACCTAACATGAGTATAATAAGCTGAAAAGTGTGAGTTATCCATAACTTACATGCAAAACATGCAAGTTTACTAAAGAAAAGGGGTAAATCCCTAAAATCAAGGGACAATTTCCTTGATTTAAGGAGGAAGTGTGTTCTCCTTCCTTTAGGTGTTTAAACTTTACATGGAGGTTGGAAAGGAGTTATTAAGTGGATTTCTAACTAAAGAACTCAAATTTAACTCCCTAAAATAAAGGAAAACTTCCTAAAATCAAGGAAGGTGTCTTCTACCCTCTCTAAAAAGTCAAATCAAGTGAGGAAAAATGCATTGTAATGCAGTAACCAAGGTCTAGGTGCCTAATACAAGTAATACACCAAGGGAAGTTAGGATTATGCTCTAACAGTTTTCCAAGAAAACATCCCTCACAAATTCCTTTGGAGAAGTGGATTTCATGTAGACCATCAACCATTCCCTACTTGCTAAGTTGTTTCATATATCTGAAATTTAAATGTTTGAACCTTTTGTGCCATATCCTACTACTTTCATCAGCATGAGTAAGAAGTAATGAAAAATATGGTTCAATAAATTCATAAAATGTGTAAAGTCTATATCAGTTTTCATATCATAGATATCCATTGCATGAGGTGTGAATATGACTCTCTTTCCGATTTTGTAGTTAGTCATATGATACACAGAGAGAAGATTGGCGAAAGGTTTGGGAACATGCAACACATTCTCAAAGCTTTCGTTTGTGAGTTCAATCCTTTCTTTGTCGGTGACCTCGACTGGAGAGTTTTCCCCCATCAGAATGGGAGTAAATTTTCATGCATCCAATGAACAATAGACCTCTTTTGTGAAATCCATGTGGTGTGATGCTCCAGAATCTACGATCCAAGAATCAGGAGAGGAGTTGATGGAAATCAAAGCATGGCTAGAATTGTCTTTCTTGGGATTTTGATCTTTTGGCTTCTTCTTCTTGGCACCCTTGAGGATGCAATATCCAAGGTTGTTTTGATGAAGTATTTGGTTCATTATATCTCTCTGTTTTTGCACACATGTGGATTCTGGATGAAATACTTTGTAGAAGTAATAGCATTTCTCACCTTTTATTCCCTTTCAACCTTTGGATCTGGAAGCATCGTTGAAGGGTTTTGAATACCCTTCCTTCTTCGGATTTTCATGTGATTTCCTTTTTTATTTATATTTATATTTCTGATATTGATGATCGCTTCCATCTTCCACAGTAAGTGTATGCACCTTTGGGCCTTTTATTTTTCCCATGTTGATGAGCTTTCTCTACTCGTGTCAGAGACTCGATAAAGTCCTCGAGAGAGGGCATATTCTAGGTAGATCTAGATGTGAATCTAAATTAATGAAATGTGGATACAAACACTGAGTATTTTGGAACAAGTTTGGAGATAATGGTGAGAACCATTTTTTTCTCCTCCTTAGATTTATCAACCCCGCAATCCTTGAGTTGCGACAACAAATCCTTATATTTGGTAAATAAATATTGAATATTGTCGAAGCTTTTTGGATCCAATGTGAGAAATTATACCTCGATAATTTGTCCCCTCATCTCATCCTATTTTCAAAAAATCCCTTCCATGGTGGTTCAAGCTTCATTGGGGGTTTTACGGGATGATATCTGAAAGAGAAGTTCAGGAGAAATGAGACTGCATATTGTCCTGAACGCTTCATCCCTTCAATTTAAATACTTGGATTTTTCTAAGGATGATGTTGGTTCTGTCTCTATTTTCATGGTTAATATGTACAATCCTCTACTTCGATTATGAATTATCATATTCTCCTTCCATGCAAAGAATTTGTAAGGTGCAATAATGAATTCTTTTGAAAATTACATTTTTTTGTTGTCTTCAATCTTCGGTACTTGCAAAAATAATTCGGTGTGTCTTTTCAATAGTAGTCCATCATCTATGATACCATGTAAATGTGTTGAAAATTCACATAATAGATCTAGATTGGAATTGACATACACAGTTGTAGAGAAAATATGAGAAAAGAGAAGTAGGAGAGAAAGAATGGAAGAATTCTCATTAAACAAATGAACGAATGATAATTTACACATGATATACTCTATATAACTCAACCAATGCACATTGGAGGAGAATACAATGCACCATAGTGGTGGTCTAGAGTGATCTGGACACACACCAGTAGTTACGGGAGTAAACTGCCACCTAGTCTAGTCTCTTAGGAAATTATGGGAGTAAACTGCAACCTAGTTGAGTTAACTAGTCTATCAGTTTTCAGTTAACTGACTCAAACAAAGTCATTATCCCAAGGACAATGTACATTAGTTGGTGATGATCCCAAGGACAATTTACATTAGTTGGTGATGATCCCAATGCTGCATGGTGATAATACCAATGTAGCATCTAGACTCCACTCAATTGATCAAACTAAAGTAAAAAATGAAGAGAATATTCTCCCTAGAGGAATATTCTTCTTAAAATATAGGAGACTGAATAATTACTAATAAACATAGGAAAAATAAATCCTAGGTGTGTGTGAAGTAACTCCAACACAAAGAAACCCAAGCCAAGCATCAATAGGAAATGTGATCTCACCAAGAGGTTGAGGTTGCACAACAAGTGGTCAAGGCACTCCATGCCATGGAAGTCACTGTGCATACTAAAATTAAATTCCACCATGAAAAAATGCTCACTTCCCACAAAGAATTCATAAGTGCAGTTGATGAAGTCTATGCGCATTTACCTAATATAGAAGCATATATTTTAAACATACATGTTCCTCGCAAGAATTTTAGAGTGAAGGAGCGACTCTAGTTCTTAGAGACATAGAATATTGAGATTTGGGAAAATCTAAAGCGTCTTACCATGGAAAATCAAGAGTTGTAGAAGAAAATAGAAGTGGGAGAAGAAGCATTGAAAAAGGGGCAAGCACACATCATAGACTTCATAGAACCAATCAAGTACAATTTCACACTCTAGACACACCTCTAGAATGCCCTTAAAGTCTATTCCATTGATGTGCATATTTGGACCACTGAAGCATAGGTCGTGCAAAAACAAAAATAATTAGCATCCTTACCCTCCATTGAAATATAAATGGAAATGAAATTGATTCCAAACAAACTTCGAGAGATTATAGTAGCTTAGATTGAACAAAACACCACCTCTAGAATCACAGTAGACATGGATGACAAAGCCCAGATGTATTACAATGAACTGGAAATGGAACACTCAGTGGAATCCCTAATGATAAAAAAAATAGAGCAGATCAACCTTCAATCCCCATACGTTACGTTGACTGATGTAGAGGATGTTTTATAGTTGACGCATTGATTGCAAGAAACTTTTGATGAGGTTGATTGTCACTTTCAATAATTCATCTAGGAACTCATGGAAACAATACCATCAACCCCCTCTATAAAGTTGTAAAATATGTATTTGGATTAAGGATGAGCGAACCTTAAATCCCCATAGGTTACACTGACTGATGTAGAGGATGTTTTCAAGTTGGCGCAATAATTGCAAGAAACTTTTGATGAGGTTGATGGTCACTTTCAATAATTCATCTATGAATTCATGGAAACAATACCATCAACCCCCTATGTCAAGTTGTAAATTGTGTATTTTTCTTAAGGATGAGCCGACTAATAGTGTTGGGAGCATGTTGGCACATACTTTTTTGAAGGTGTTGCATGCAAATAAAAACTACACATGCACCAAGTAAGATACACTATGTGATGCTAGGAAGGATCAACATTTGTTCTAAATCAAGGGTATGGATGAGATGGAATGTTAGTTGGGATTTCCACACTCTAGGAAAGATATGAGGGATGAATGCTGACACGTAAAGTGTGTGAGAAGTTTTTTGACTTGAGAGAGTGGAGTAGAGTAGTTGAGTAGAGAGTTAATGATTGTAAGGGAGAGAAATAAATATGGAACAAAGTGTGATTTCCAAGTCCAATTTTGTCCCAATTTTTCATGAATCTATAATAGAGAAAGAAAATATGTATGAATGAAAAGAAGAGACTAGAGCACATGGTGCATCTCTATTTATGACTTTGTGTCTAAATGACTCTATAGTTAATGAATGAAATGTGAAGTCCTTTATATTTTCATTTTTTTGTTTCATGGTCTAAATGTATGTTTGTTTTTTTTTTATTCATAACAATCTGTCACTTATCTATGAATGAATGAATAGGTTTATTCCTAATAAGTTTCTTGTATGTGTTGTCCCTTCACATATAACATAAGACTAATGTTCTATGTGATTTTCATGGCATATCATGTGAGAACTTCTTCAGTCCTCAGCTGAAGATTGAATATGTTGGTACCTTGGGTTTTTTTCAGTAAATATTGATGAAACCTAGGTCTTTAACCCCACCAACAAGTGTATTAAGGGTGAATTTCCACTGAACCAATTTTATCCCTTAGTAGGGCTCAAGTATGCATGTCAAAAAACTCTATGTACTCGAAACATATCACTCACCTACCCAACAATCACATCAATGGGTTTTTCATCCAACTAATTAGCTATGTGTGGAGATGAGGTCTCTATACTTACAACACCCTCATCCCCTAAAGGTTATGGTGTGTGAGAACACCCAATTTATATCATGATACCATAGTACCTTTAAATGTGAGTTTCCCCTATAGGGAATATACTATTTCAATGTATTTGTTGATGTCTCTAACTATGGAAAAAATTCATTTATCTCCTAACACCTCCAGCCATGGAGTCTCGAAGGCCCAAACTTTTTTCACTAGGATCAATATCGGGTGTTAGTATCCCTAGTAGTCATGYTCACTCCTATCCTCATTTACCCATTAATATAATTTGCAGAATTCATCTAAATTCTCCCATCATATGCATGAATGTAACCATTCTCTTTCTCAAGGAACTGATATTCCAAAATGCCCCCCCATCGCACAACACAATCTTCTTTCTTTCTAATTTCACACAAGGTAACAACTCCCTTGCAAAACCTCCTCTTAGCTTTCCCATTCCCTCTTCCTAGATATAATTGGGGTGAGTTAGGCTTAGGAGTAGAAGAAAAAGTGTTATAAAATGAGTAAAATGTGAATTAAAACTCCTCCCTCTTAGGATTTTTACCCGAAATCTACATAGGAATTATTTTAAAGTCAATATTCCCCTTCCTTAGCTCACTAGACACTAGTTCTAGGTTGGACATACTCATTGAGAAAGAGTCCTTTCCCTTGGGAATGATTTCCACAACTTAATTATAATCAATCAAATCTACTCCGATTGAAAAGATTCAACAAAAATTGGTATTAATGGCCCAAGATATACCATAATATACTTTAATTATCAACCTAGGGTCATTTAAAAAATCCCTACATTGTATAGGCAAGTCTAGGATTTTAAATTGCTAGGTTTTTTTAGTGCTAACTATTATTTCTGGGGGTTTAATTCCTTCAAGTCTTATTCTACCCTAATCATAATGAAAACTTATGTAGGAACTATGAAATATAGTTAAATCCAAATTTATTCCTAATCCAAATGAGCTCATTCATCCTAACACATTGCTATGGTACTTGGTATTACAAAACTAAATCATCAAGTCACACATTAATATTGTAAAAGAAAATTGCAATGAAAGTATGAAAAAACATAATCTTATCAAAATTCATTCAACCMAGCACATTACTAAGACACTTGATATTGTATAACTCACTTGGTAGGTCACACACTAATTGTGTGAAAGAACTAAATTTGTAGGAAACAAATTGCAGGAATGAAATAACAATAATATAACAAAATAAATAGAATGACTTATMCAATAATAAAAATGAACMAAATAACCAAAGGAAGTAATGCAAGGGAAATTCTAAAAAAAAAATGAGTAAATATCTATGTAATGTCACTTTCCAAATGATATCTCCAGGAGATTTATGTAATATCCTAAGTGATTCCCATAGGCTATATTCAACGAAAAAGGGGGATTAATTAATTATTTAATGTCATCGGAGTGGAAAATGTAGCTTATTTAAAAGTGGCATTGAGTAATTAATTAAAAAGGTGTTTTAAGTGACTTGAGTTTATAAAGTCAATTTACTTTATTAAAAGGGTAAAAGGGTCCAAAAAGGGTCAACAAAGAAATAAAAGGACAATGAGGGCACCCTCTCTCAATATGCATGTTTTTATTTTGTAAAATGAAATTGAGATATCTCTTGTGGCTTTGGATCTTAGGACGAAAACCATAGAGAGTTTGAAAGATTGGTTTCAATGGTAAGA
>JASDQU010588024.1:39204-54607 GCA_032191745.1 Picea mariana | reverse complement strand
AAACAGGTTAAGTGACCTAGAAATGGGTTAAGTGACCTAGAGGATGAAAGTATAAATAGTATAGCAATGGTCTCTTGTAGATCATCCTTTTTGTGGATCAATGGAGATCTTCTTGTGAGAATATCTTTTGGAGTATTGATGGAGAGCATCTTGAGCATTTTTTGTGTGGAACACTTGAGAATATTGAATATCTATAGGTGATTGAGGTAACCAAGGATATATAATCCATAATTCTAAGGAAAATGAAGAAAAGAAGGCCGAAATGCAAAGAAGGATAAATTCTTTTGATGGTGCTTTCTAAGGTATGTTATTTACAGGTCATCTCACCATTTTTGCTATAACTTTTTTTCTATAATGCTTCAGATCCTGAAATTGATATGAAAGTGAGAAAACATATCCAAGTATTTGTGGTTAAAAATTCAGCTTGTGTGTCATTGTATTTTGGGATTTACATGCTGTAGAAAATAGGGTTTGTGGCTAGTCCTTAAACTAGTCAAAATCAGGTGTTTCGGGTAAAAATGTCATAACCTCTTCATAACAGATCCAAATTTTATGAGACAAATTGTGTTGGTTATACTATAGTATTTAGTATTCTCTATAATAGTTTCATATTGATTCAATAAACATTCCATGCGGGGCACACTCTACAAGGTCGCTCTCTAGAATAATCTCGAATTCAACAAGGTATGCCATTTTTTCTATACCTCCTTTTCTGAGAGGTTACAAGTAGTTCCACTTGGAGGAATTGCATAAAACACACTGAAGAACATTGTATATCAGTTTCAGATCTTTATTCATTACAGGTACAAAGTTATGATTATTTCAAGTTAGGGTTGTTGACTAATCCAAAACTAGTCATGGTTGAGACAAGCAGTTGATGAGTTGGCACATGCATGAGGTGTATAGTTGATGATGTTGGTACATATTGATGAGTCATTGTTGATGAGTATTTTACACATGATTGGTATATACTTGGTACATGGTTGGATGCACTTTTTTATGGTACAGGTTGATTACAGGTTGATGCATGGTTGATGCACTTGTTTATGGTACAGATTGATATCTGTTGAGGATTGTTGCCTCATCTCAGTTGGTGCTGAGAATGTAAGTTGAGTCTTGGATATAGATCTAGTGCTCTTGTAGAGTTGTACTCTATTCAATTGTTGCTGAAAAAAACCTCGGATTGAAGTCCATAATAAAAGGAAAAATTGTACATACACCTTGTGTTCCTTGTGTTCCTTGTGGATATGATTTGTTGATGATATATTTCTGATATATGTTGTTGATATGTATTCACATATAACTGATTATTAATTACAACAATGATTAATGAGTAAATGTTGAATGCTAACTAATGAGTTTTTTTTAAGAGGGAAGTTTTGGGAAAAAGATCCCCACACTCATTCACCCCCCCTCTAAGTGTGATAGGTGTGTCCAACAGAGACAAGTAGTTGATGAGTTGGCACATGAATGAGGTGTAAATTTGATGATGTTGGTACATATTGATGAGTCATAGTTGATGAGTACTTGACACATGATTGGTACAAACTTGGTACATGGTTGGATGCAATTGTTTATGGTACAGGTTGATTATAGGTTGTTTGGTACAGGTTGGTGCATGGTTGATGCAAGTTTTTATGGTATAGGTTGATTATAGGTTGAGGTACAGGTTGATGCATGGTTGATACATGGTGTTGCACCCTTTTTGTCACCTTGGTGAGAAAATAAGAGGTTCTTACATGCCCAGTTGGGTCTTGCTGAGCATGACAGCTGTAGAGAAAAGAGTTAGAGAAAGAAAAACAAAACTATAAGCAAGAATTAAACTAATAAAAACAAAAATCATAAGCATAGGGACATAGATATAATAAACATAAAAAGACCCATGTCACCAATGTTTTTAGGCTGATCTATTAATGAAATCAAAGCACCAAGAAGAAAGGGGACTATGAGTCCCTTCTTCCTCCAAGGGAAGGCTCTTGGACCCTCACAAGCTTGCTCTCCTTACAACAAGAAAAATGAAAATGGTGATGAAAGAACTCCTTGCAAATCCACTCAATGGAGAGGTGGATTGCTCAATGAAATGGTGCCAATGTGCTCTTGTCAAGGATGGAGTGCTTAAAACAATATAGGCAGCATAAAATTACATGAAATTCCTTGAGAAAATGAGGTGCATTCATGGCTTTTTATAGCATTGCTTTGGGCTTTTGTGTAACTTCTTTGTAGTGTGAAAAGAGGCCATTTAGGGCATTATTAGGTCTTTGACCAGCCCACCATTCGGATTCAGCTTAGATTTGAGGGTCAAATCAGCTTGGGAGTTGATCCATAAGTGGTTGGGAGGCCGACCACTTCAATAAATGCGTTGTTTATCAAGTGCACGGATTTTTGCGCCAACAACCACGCATCATGTGCGTATGTACGCATGCTACGTTCCTATTCCGCGCATGTGTGCACGCACCCAACTTCTGTAAAGTTCTCTTCAATTTTTCACTACTTTGTATAGTTTTTTTCCCTTTTTGAATGCTTGTGAGATTTATTCAAGTCCATGAATGACTTCATCACTGTTTGACGATGTTGAGTTCTTGTAACCACGTGCTGACGAAATTTCAGTGATAACACATGGTTTAGGTTTATCGGTACTGGTTTACAGTAGTATATCTCACAGTGATAATGTGATAGCGGTTCCATAATTCTACTTCTACTTCAGGGTAGTTGGACGGGGCAAGGATAGGTGGTTGTAGCCGCCTTTCGGTTGTATATGGAGAACATAGGGGGTTGTAGACTCCTTCTGGTTGTAGCCAGAGAATAGGAGAGTTGGAGCTTCCTTCAGGTTGTAGCTTGAGAAACAAGGGGGTTGAAGCCTCCTTCCAGTTGCAGCTAGAAAACAAAGGAAGTTGGTGCTTCCAATGAATGTAATTATTCAAGACATATAAGAAAAATCATTCTGTGGTTTTCTCCTGCTTTGAGTTTCCACTCAAAACACTAGTGTATTGTGTATGTGTATGATTATTCATTTTTTCATTGCTTATTTACTCTGCAGTTATTGGATAATAATGCTACATTGATATAACACTTGGATTATATGGTTAAAAATAATTAAATTTCTCTATTACTTATTCACCCCCCCCCTCTCAGTAATCCAACAATTGGTATCAGAGAAGGTTCCTTTCAGAAATCATTTTAACCAATGAAAGGTAGATCATGGAGAGAAACACCTTGTATAAAAATGGAATACCATAGTTCAATGGACAAAAGTATGCATTTTGGAGCATAAGGATGAAAACATATATACAAGCACATGGATTTGAAATTTGAAAATCAATTGTAGATGGATACATAACACCAACAGTTCTGCCAATAAATGACAAAGTAGTGAAACTTGACCAAAATAATTATGAAGCCAAAAATGCACTTTTGAATGGTCTCAGTGAAATGGTATTCACCAAAGTTGCACATTGTAAATATGCTAAAGATATTTGGGACAAACTTCAAAATATTTATAAAGGAGATTCAAAAGTCAAAGAAGCAAAGCTTCAAACTTACAGAGGTCAGTTCGAAAAACTTAAGATGAAGGAATATGAGAATATTTCATCTTAGTTTTTATGAGTTGATAAAACAATAAATGAAATCATAGGATTGGGAGAAGAAATCAAAGAATCTGTAATTGTTCAAAAAGTACTAAGGCCTCTTCCTATGAGATTTGACCCTAAGATACCAGCACTAGAAGAAATATCAAATCTAAACTCAATAAGCATGGATGAATTACATGGAATATTCACATCATATGAAATGAGAACTGAACAGGAAAATCCATATATAAAATAAGCATCCAAAAATTCAAAGCAAAAGGGAAGGAAAAATAAGAACATAGCAGTAACAGGGACATCTCAGAAGATGATGAAGAAGTGGCCAACTTTGTCAAAAGACTGAACAAGGGAACCGACGATAGGTATAGAGGTAAGATTCCTTTAATTTGTTTTAATTGTGATGGTATTGGTCATTTTTCTAACAAATGTCCTTATAAGAAAAAAATAAATGATGAAGGTTACTCAAAAGGAAAACAAACATATAAAGGCAAAATAACCACAAAGAAAGTTTTCAAGAAAAATTTATGCACCAAAGAAGACATCTCATCATCAAATGAAGATGAAGTCAGTGATAGTGAGATAGAAAGAGTTCTATGGATGGTAGTAGAAGACTCTGATAGAGAAGACTCTGAAGAAGAATATGAAGAAGCTGAAGAAGAATATGAAGAAGTCGAAGAAGAAATTGAAGAGGCAGAAGTTGACTACCGAGAGGAATTAATGTGTGCCATAGAAGTTATCAGAAGAGAAAAGAAGAAAAACAAGAAACTACAAGAAGAACTAGACAATAAACAAGACACTTGATAACTAGAACAAATGATCACAAATTTTAAGGTTCAAGTAGAAGACGATAAAAGAATTGAAGAAGCACTCAAAGAAAAACTAGAAGAAAAATACAAGATCATTGGAAATTTTGAAGTAGAGATTATCACATTAAGAAAGGATCTTCAAAAGAAAAATATACAGAATAACTCAAAAGTTTTGGATGATATTAACAGCAGTCAAAAATATCATCATGACAAGTTCAGACTTGGATACAATCAGAAAGAAAAAGGATCAAACTCCAAAACAACAGAGAAAGAAACATATCAAAAAATCTATGCAGAAACAATCAAGGGGGATAGAAAGATCTACAAGGAACATTACAGGGACACTCCTCCACCGAGAAGATTCAGATTTCAGAATAAAAAATCGATAGATAGGCCTCAGGAAGAAGAAGAATTTATAAGATTACCTCATTTCAGAAGATCTTCAACTCCCAGGTATCAAACTATATTTTTTGGTTTATGTTATGCATGTAATAATTTTGGACATAAAGTTGTGAATTGCAGAGCTAACAACAGGAACACAAACAACTGTGAAATTCATACACAAAGGGGTTATCCAATAAGGCCTAGTGAAAAAAAGATAAGAAGTTACAAAATGTTTGAATCTTTGAGCACTGAAGTGGAATGTTACAAATGTAACAATTTTGGACACATGGCCAAAGATTGCAGAATGACAGTCCCTCCTAGAGAACCACAACAGAATAACAATAGTTACAGACATGAACCTCATAAAAGGACATGGATAAGAAAGTAGGATCAGTATAGAAATGAAAAATGCACACTCACTTTACAAGCTAAGCATAAGAAACGTGGTTGGTATGTTGACAGTGGGTGTTCAAAACACATGAAAGGTGATAGAGACATGTTGCCTACATTATGAAAGGAAAGAGATGGATTAGTCTCCTTCAAAAATGATGATTTAGCTAAAATCATTGGAAAAGGCATAGTAATAATTGGGAACAAGAATACCAAGGCATAAAATGTTATACTAGTAGAGGATATGAAACACAATCTTCTAACTCTGACTCAAATGTGTGACCAAGCTCATAACATTACTTTCGATTCACAAAAGTGCGAGATAAGAAAAGAAGGTTCAGGAAAATTGATTGCTACAGTTGTGAGAACTTCAAGAAACATATATGTATTAAGTGAAATTGGAAATGAAAAGTGTTGTCTAGGAAAGGAAGATGAAAGTTGGCTATGGCATAGAAGAATGGGTCACATACATGTTGATAACCTTGTAAAATTAAGCATAAGAGAAGCAGTCAAAGAAATGTCCCAGATCACAAAACCAACCAACACTTTATGCAAGCATTGTCAACAAGGAAAGAAAACAAAGACCAAGTTCAAATCAAAGGAATATTCAACGACAAGACCACTGGAAATTTTGCATATTGATCTAGTTGGACCAACTACAACTAAGGGTTTAAAAGGTGAGAAATACTTTATGTTATTAGTTGATGATTATACAAGAATGACGACAATTTGCTTTCTCAAGAATAAGTCAGAATCTTTTGAAAACTTCAAGATCTACAAGGAAATTGTTGAAAATTAAATGGATTAAAAAATCAAATGCTTGAGATCTGATAATGGAAGAGAGTTAACTTCAAAAGAATTCTTCATTGCTAGGACACCTCAACAAAATGGAGTTGTTGAAAGAAAGAATAGGACAGTACAAGAAATGGCTCGAAAATGATAATGGATTCAAAATTGACAGATATTTTTTGGACACAGGTAGTGCATACAACAATTCACATTCAAAATAAAGTAATGCTCAGAAAAAACATTGAAAAAACTCCTTACGATCTATGGAAAGGAAGACCAACAAATGTAAAGAACTTCCGAGTTTTTGGAAGTAAATGCTACATCAAAAGAGAAGATGGAAAAATGGGAAAGTTTGACTCTCGTGTGGAAAAAGGAGTACTTGTTGGTTAATCAAGTATAAGGAAAGCATACAAGTGTTACAATCTGAGACTGAACAAAGTTGTAGAAAGCATCAATGTAACAATTGATGAAACAGGAAGACCAAAATCAAAGCAGGAAGAAAATGAATCAATGGAACAAATTTTCGAAGAAGAAGAAGAAGATGAAAAGGAAGTATAAGAGGAATATAAAGAGAATCTGACAAAATAAGAAGATAAAGTTCAGTAAGTGCCTCCAAAGACACCTAGCAGACGATTACAGAAGAATCATCCTTAAGATTTGATTATCGGAAACAAAGACACAAGAGTTGATACTAGAAGAAGAATCCGTTCACCAGAACAAATGCCCCTATAACTCACATCTATGATTGAACCAACCTATTTTGAAGAGGCAAACAAGGATGAATTTTGGAACAAGGCCATGGATGAAGAATTGGATCAAATAGAGAAAAATGACACTTGGGAATTGGTTCATAGACCAAAGGATAAGAATGTGATCAACACAAAGTGGGTATACAAGAATAAATTGAATGAATATGGACATGTTACAAGGAACAAAGCTATATTGGTATGTAAAGGATATGCACAGGTCAAAGGAATTGACTTTGAAGAGACATTTGCCCCAGTTGCCAGAATGGAAGCAATCTGATTTCTTTTAGCTTATGCATGCTCTAAAAATATTGAAGTGTATCAAATCAACATAAAATAAGCTTTTCTGAATGGGGAACTTGAAGAATAAGTCTACATTGAACAACTAGAAGGATTTCAGTTGTCAGAGAATGAAGACGATGCGTGCAAATTAAATAAGGCCTTGTATGGTCTAAAATAGGCTCCTAGAGCATGATACTCTAGACTAGATAAATATCTACAGTAGACAAGGTTCATAAAAGGAAGTGTTGACAACAACCTCTACATCAAGGTAAGTCAAGGTAAGATTTTATTAATTGAAGTTTATGTTGATTATATTATTTTTGGTAGTGATGATGACAGGCTAAGCCATAAATTTGCAAAGGATATGTAGAATGAATTTGAAATTTCAATACTTGGAGAAATATCCTTCTTTTGGGGACTTCAGATACGTCAAAGCAACCAAGGAATTTTTATTTCTCAAACCAAGTATATCAGATAAATGCTAAAGAGGTTCAGAATGAAAGATTGCAAACTAGTTATCACTCCCATGCAAACCAGTTGAAAGTTAAGAAAAGATGATGATTCAAAGTCTACAAATCAAAGGAAATACATGTCAATGATTGGCTGCCTACTATATGTGACAACATCCAGACCAGATGTAATGCAAGAAGTTGGACAGGTGGCATGATTTCAAGAAGCACCAAAGGAATCACATGTATTAGCAATGAAGACAATTTTGAGATATCTCAAAGGAACATAAGAGTTTGGATTATGGTATCCAAAAGGAAAGGATCTACCTCTTATTGCCTACATAGATGCATATTAGGCAGGTTGTATTGATGAAAGATAAAGCACCAGTGGAGCAGCATTCTACTTGGGTGAGTGTTTAATATCATGGCTAAGAAAGAAACAATCATCAATATCTCTATCTACAGCCGAGGCAGAGTATATTGCAGCAACAACATGTTGTACACAGGTTATTTGGATGAAGCAAACTTTGATAGATATACAGGCTGAGTATGATGAGCCTATTCCAATATATTGTGATAATACAATCTCCATCATTATCTCAAAGAACCCAATGATGCACTCCAAGACAAAGCACACTCCCATCAAGTATCACTTTCTACAGGAATAGGTTGCAGAAAATAACATCAAAGTTGAGTATGTGGGCACAAAAGAACAAGTGGAATAAATATTTACAAAACTACTTCCATGGGAATCCTTTGAGCATCTTCACCAGAGACTTAGATTTATTTCTACTCCAAAATGAATTCTTTTGAATGCTTATCTTATATGTCTTAGATGTACACGAGGAAGCACCATACAGAGGAAAATTCAGTCAGGAGGAGCAACCCCAGATGGAAATATATATTTGCCATTGATGACAAAGGGGGGGAGATTAATCATATGTAGAGGATAGAGGTGTGGTTCCAGGGGGAGAAATGGTCACAAATATGCAGAGGACAAAGACATGTTTCCAGGGGGATCATGAGTGATATGACTTCAGTATTGCATGAAATTATTTTAGTATTGCATCAGAGTATTGCCATCAATACCAAAGGGGGAGATTGTTGATTAAAGTTTCTTGTCATTAATTTCAACCATTGAAGAAAGTTTGGTAGAAAATTATGGTAGCACAAAGGTTTGGGTAATGGACCCAAGGTTTTTTTTTATGTATAATGGTATGAGTTTTAATAAATTTTAAGTTAATACTATTCTATATGGATAGTACATGTCATGCAATTTCTGGTGGTATGTAGAACATCACATAACTCCTCATGGTTTGAGAGTTATGGCCTTACAAAGTTGGAGGACCCTCATATGTTGGCTTGAAGCCCCAAAAGGTCAAAAAATTCAAAGAGCTTGTAAAGAAGAAATTATTATTTAAATGATAAAGTAAAGTGACAAAATCAGGATGAATTATTTAAATAATAAAGTGAAGTGACAAAATCAAAGAAGATTATTTAAATGATAAAGTGAGGTGATAAAGTCAAGGAGGAATATTTAAATGATAAAGTAATGGAAAAATTTCTAATTGTGGAAAGTGGCTAACCCTAAAAATGAGGAAAATAGGTTAATTGACCTATAAATGGGTTAAGTGACCTAGAAATGGGTTAAGCGACCTAGAAGATGGAGAGTATAAATAAGAGGCATGGCTCTCTAATTTGACATCACACTTGAGCATATTGGTATATATACATGACTGAGGTAACCAAAGGATATCTAAGCCAAATTTCAGGGGGAAGGTGAAGAAAACAAGGATGGAATTCAAGGGAGGATAAATTCTTTTGGTGATGTTTTCTAAGGTATGTTATTTACAGGTCATGTCACCATTTTCACAATAACATTTTTTCTAGAATGACTCAGATCGTGAAATTGATACAACATTGAGGAAACATATCCAAGTATCTATGGTAAAAAAATCATCTTTTGGGTCATTGTATTTTTGGATTTACACTCTGTGGAATATAGGGTTTATGACTAGTCCTCAAACTAGTCTAAAACAGGTGTTTTGGGTAAAAACATCATAACTTATTCATAACAGATCCAAATTTAGTAAGACAAAAAATTTGGTTAGATTAAAGTATGTATTTTTATTTGTAACATTTTCAGATCAATTAAACAAATAGTCTGTGTGGGGCATAGTCTACAAGGTCTCTCTCTAGAATAAGCCATAATTCAGCAAGGTCTGCCATTTTTTCTATAACTCCTTTTATGAGAGGTTCCAAGTAGTGAAACCTGGAGGAATTGCATAAAACATACTGAAGAACATTATGTATCAATTTCAGATCTTTATTCATTACAGGTAGATAGTTATGATTATTTCAAGTTAGGGTTGTTGACTAATCCAAAACTAGTCACGTGAGACTAAAGAAAAGTTTGAT
This sequence comes from Picea mariana, assembly GCA_032191745.1. NCBI lineage: Eukaryota > Viridiplantae > Streptophyta > Pinopsida > Pinales > Pinaceae > Picea > Picea mariana. The sequence goes on along the minus strand of JASDQU010588024.1, from coordinate 44,759 downwards.
GAAAATGTTAGTCTCTTGTTGTTAAAGTTAAGGAAGGTTTGCAGGTATGTGATCATATACACTAGGTCTATTATAGAGTTACAAATCATATTTCTATGATGATGTTGATGAGGTATTTTGTTTGAGGTACATGTTGGGTACATGATTGAGACAAGTAGTTGATGAGTTGGCACATAGTTGATGATGTGTATAGTTGATGATGTTGGTACATATTGATGAGTCATACTTGATGAGTATTTGAGACATGATTGGCACATACTTGGTACATGGTTGGATGCACTTGTTTATGGTATAGGTTGATTACAGGCTATTTGGTAGAGGTTGGTGCATGGTTGACACATACATGAGGTGTATAGTTGATGATGTTGGCACATATTGATGAGTCATAGTTGATGAGTACTTGAAACATGATTAGTAAATAATTGGTACATGGTTGGTTGCACTTGTTTATGGTACATGTTGATTACAGGTTGAGGTACTGGTTGATTCATGGTTGATGCATGGTTTAGGTTTATTGGTACATGTTTACATCGGTATATCTTACAGTGATAGTGTGACAGTGGTTTCATCATTCTAATTCTACTTCAGGGTAGTTGGGCGAGGAAAGGATAGGTGGTTGTAGCCACCTTTCAGTTGTAGCCACCTTCTGGTTGTAGCCATAGAACATAGGGGGTTGTATCTTACTTCTGGTTGTAGCCATAGAATTGGGGAGTTGGAGTTTCCCTCAGGTTGTAGCATTAGAAACTAGGGGGTTGGAGCCTCCTTCCAGTTTTTTCTAGCAAACAAAGGAAGTTGGTGCTTCCAATGAATGTAATTCTTCAAGACATATAAGATAAAACATTATGTGGTTTTCTCCCAATTTGAGTTTCCACGTAAAACACTGGTGTACTATATATGTGTGTGATTTCTCATTTCTTATTGCTCATTATTGGATAATAATTATACATTTATATAACACTTGGATTATTTGGAGAAAAATGATTATAATTACGATATTACTGATTCACCCCCCTCTCAGTAATCCAACAATTGGTATCAAAGAAGGTTCCTTTAGAAATCAGTTTAACCACTGAAAGGTAGATCATGGATAGTGCCAACTCATATAAAAATGGAATACCACACTTTGATGGACAGACGTATGCTTTTTGGAGCATAACGATGAAGACATATATACAAGAACAAGGGTTTGAAATTTGGTAAACAATTGTAGATGGATACACAGTACCAACAGTTCCACCAACAAATGAAAAAGAAGTGAAACTTGGTCATAATAATTCCAAAGCTACAAATTCACTTTTTGATTGGTCTCAGTGAAAGAGTATTCACCAAAGTTTCACATTGTAAATCCACCAAAGAGATTTGGGACAATCTTCGAAATATTTATGAAGGAGATACAAAAGTCAAAGTAGCAAAACTTCAAACTTATAGAGGTCAGTTCAAACAACTAAAAATGAGAAGATGAGAATATTGCAACCTACTTCTTAAGAGTTTATGAAACAGTGAATGAAATCATAGGATTGGGAGAAGAAATCGAAGAATCTGTAATTGTTCAAAAGGTACTAAGATCTCTTCTTATGAGATTCAACTCTAAGATATCAGCACTAGAAGAAATATTGCATCTGAACTCAATAAGCATGGACGAACTTCATGGAATCTTCACAACATATGAAATGAGAATTGAACAGCAAAATACACATGTAAAATAAGTAGCCTTCAAAGAATACAAAAGATCAAAGAAAAAGAAAAAGGAACAAGCAGAATATAGCAGCAACAACAACATCTAGGAAGATGATGAAGAAGTGGCCAACTTCCTCAAAAGACTGAACAAGGGAACCAATGGCAGGTATAGTGGTAAGATTCCTTTAATTTGTTTTAATTGTGATCGTATTGGTCATTTTTCTAACAAATTTCCTCATAAGAAAAAGAGAAATGATGAAGGTTACTCAAAAGGAAAGCACACATATAAAGGGAAAAAAACTACAAAGAAAGATTTCAAGAAAATTTTATGCATCAAAGAAGACATCTCATCATCAGATGAAGATGAAATCAGTGACAGTGAGACAGGAAGAGTTCTATTCATGAAAGTAAAATATTCTGACAAAGAAGACTCCGAAGAAGAATATGAAGAAGTCGAAGAAGGATATGAAGAAGTTGAAGATGAAATTGAAGAGGCAAAAGTTGACTATCGAGAAGAATTAATGTGTTTCATAGAAGTTATCAGAAGAGAAAAGAAGAAAAACAAGAAACTACAAGTAGAACTAGACAAGAAAAAGGACACTCGATAACTAGAACAAATGATCACAAGATTGAAGGTTCAAATAGAAGAAGATAAAATAATTGAAGAAGCACTCAAAGAACAACAACAAGAAAAGGACAAGGTCATTGGAAACTTGGAAGTAGAGATTGTCACACTAAGAAAGGATATTCAAAAGAAAAATATACAAAATAGCTCAAAAGTTCTGGATGACATTATCAACAGTCAAAAATATCATCTTGACAAGTCTGGACTTGGATACAATCAAACAGAAAAGGGATCAATCTCCAAAACAATAGAGCAAGAAACAAGTCCAAAAAGTTATGCAGAAACAATCAAAGGGGATATGAAGATGTACAAGGAAGATTATAGGGACACTCCTCCACCGATAAGATTCATATTTCAGAATCAACAACAAATAGATAGGCCTCAAGAAGAATAAGGATTCATAAGAGCACCTTATTTCAGAAGATCTTTAACTCCCAGGTATCAAACTATATTTTTTGGTTTATGTTATGTATGAAATAATTTTTGACATAAAGTTGTTAATTGAAGAGCTAACAACAGGAACAATAACAACTTAGAGACTCATACACAAAGGGGTTACTCAAGAAGACCTAGTGAAACACAAAGAATAAGTTACAATAGGTTTGAATCTTTGACAATTGAAGTGGAATGTTACAAATGTAACAATTTTGGACACGTGGCCAAAAATTGCAGAATGACAGTCCCTCCTAAAGAACCTCAACAAAATAACAATAGCCATAGACAAGAACCTCAGAAAACGACATGGATAAGAAAGAAAGATCAATATAGCACTGAATAATGCATAGTCTCTCTACAAGCTAAGTAGAAGAAACATGGTTGGTATGTTGATAGTGGGTGTTCAAAACACATGACAGGTGATAGAGATAAATTTCTTGCATTGTGAAAAGAAAAAAATAGATCAGTTTCCTTCGGAAATGATAATTCAACCAAAATCATTGGAGAAGGCATAGTCTGAATTGGGAATAAGAATAAAAGGGCACAAAATGTTTTACTGGTAGAAGATATGAAACATAATCTTCTAAGTGTGAGTCAAATGTGTGACCAAGGTCATAAATTTACTTTCGATTCAAAAAAGTGTGAGATAAGAAGATAAGGTTCAGGGAAATTGGTCGGTACAGCTGCAAGAACTTCAAACAACATATATGTGTTAAGTGAAATTGTAAATGAAAAGTGTTGTCTAGGAAAGGAATATGAAAGTTGGCTATGAAATAGAAGAATGGGTCACACGCATTTTGATAACCTTGTCAAAGTAAGAAAAATAGAAGCAGTTAGAGAAATGCCCCAGATCACAAAACCAACCAACACTTTATGCAAGCATTGTCAACAAGGAAAGCAAACAAAGACCAGGTTCAAATCAAAGGAATATTCAATAACAAGACCATTGGAAATTGTGCATACTGATCTAGTTGGACCAACTACAAAAAAGGGTTTAAAAGGTGAGAGATACTTGATGTTATTAGTTGATGATTATACAAGAATCACTACAGTTTGCTTTCTCAAGAACAAGTCATAAGCTTTTGAAAACTTCAATATCTACAAGGAAATTGTTGAAAACGAGATGGATTCAAGAGTAAAATGCTTGAGATCTGATAATGGAGGAGAGTTTACTTCAAAGGAATTTATGGACTACTGCAGTAGTCATGGAATAAAAAGGCAATTATTCGTTGCTAGGACACCTCAACATAATGGAGTTGTTGAAAGAAAGAACATGATAGTACAGGAAATGGCTCGAACAATACTAATTGATTCCAAATTGATAGATATATTTTGGACACAGGAAGTGCATACATCAGTTCACATTCAAAACAGAGTAATGCTCAGAAACAACACTGTTAAAACTCCCTACAAGCTATGGAAAGGAATACTAGCAAATGTGAAGCACTTCAAAGTTTTTGGAAGCAAATGCTACATCAAAAGAAAAGATGGAAGAATGGGAAAGTTTGAATCTTGTGTGGACAAAGGAGTACTTGTTGGTTACTCAAGTACAAGGAAAGCATACAAGTTTTACAATCTAAGATCGAACAAAGTTGTGGAAAGCATCAACATAACAATTGATGAAATAGGCAAACCATAATCAAAGGAAGAAGAAAAAAAATCAATGGAACAACTTTTCGAAGAAGAAGAAGAAGAAGAAGATGAATTAGAAGAGGAATATGAACAGAATTTGATAGAAATAGAAGAGCAAGTTCAACAAGTATCTCCAAATACACCTAGCAAACGAGTATAGAAGAATCATCCTTCGGATGAGATTATTGGAAACAAAGATGCAGGAGTTGAGACAAGAAGAAAAATTCATTCACTAGAACAAGCACACCTAGCACTTTTATCTACAATTGAACCAACCTTTTTTGAAGAAGCGAACAAGGATGAATTTTGGAATAAGGCCATGAATGAAGAATTGGATCAAATAAAGAAAAATGACACTTGGGAACTGGTTCCAAGACCAAATAATAAGAATTTGATCAACACAAAATGGGTTTTCAGGAATAAATTAAATGAAGATGGACAAGTTGCAAGGAACAAATCTAGATTGGTATGTAAAGGATATGCACAGATTGAAGGAATCAACTTTGAAGAGGCATTTACCCCAGTTTCCATAATGGAAGCAATCTGGTTTCTTTTAGCCTATGCATGCTCCAAAAATGTTAAAGTATATCATATGGATGTAAAATCATCTTTTTGGAATGGGGAACTTGAAGAAGAAGTCTACATTGAACAACCAGAAGGATTTCAGTTGTCTGAGAATGCGGATTATGTGCGTAAATTAAAAAAGGACTTGTATGGTCTAAAACATGCTCCTAGAGCATGGTACTCTAGATTGGATAAGTATCTACAGTAGGCAGGTTTCAGAAAAGGAAGTGCAAACAAAAACCTCTACATCAAGGTAAGTGAAGGTAAAATTTTATTAATTGAAGTTTATGTTGATGATATTATTTTTGGTAGTGATGATGACAGGTTAAGCCAGAAATTTGCAAAAGATATGTAGAATGAATTTGAAATGTCGTTACTTGGAGAACTATCCTTCTTTTTGGGACTTCAGATACATCAAAGCAACCAAGGAATATTTATTTCTCAAACCAAGTATATCATAGAAATACTAAATAGGTTCGGAATGGAAGATTGCAAACTAGTTATCACTCCCATGAAAACTAGTTGCAAGTTGAGAAAAGATGATGATTCAAAGTCTACAGATCAAAGGCAATAGAGGTCAATGATTGGCATCCTAATATATGTGACAGCATCCAGACCAGAT
>JASDQU010588023.1:78695-90951 GCA_032191745.1 Picea mariana | reverse complement strand
TGGGTATGTGTAGCCTTCCTACAACATGTTAGGCTGAGTTAATAATTGCTATGACTTTGTGTTTTAAATTTCCAAATGGGAGTATTACAATCATGGTGATTAAGGTATAGCCATCCAATGTGTATGCTATGGATATTATTGATTGTGCCATCAGAGATGGTCAGGGGTTTTTAAAAAAAATGGTTTTGTTGCAAATTTGATCAATTTATGAGATGAGATCAGGCTTACTCTTTCTACCTCATTATATTGATATCCCAACATTATGGGTGTTTAGTTTCAGAGTGATTGGACCTGTACAAAAAAATGCTTGGCATTTTGTCAAATGATCTGTGTATTCCAAGCATGGTATGAGTTAAAATGGTGATTGTTATCTGTGTGTTTAAATGGAAAGTCAGGATCTTTGCAATTAAAATGTTGATGGTTGTATTTGGTTGTCCGTTATGTGCATTGATGAATATCATGCATTGTAGCAGAGATAGACACAAGTTATATGACAGTATAACCTCATTACAATTTAATTATTAAATGTATTAAGGAACATAATTAGGCACGACTTTGGAGTCTGTGTTTGATGATTGAAATAATTCGTGGGAAGTGGTTCAAGAATTGACGCTTAACAGAGTGGAAATAAGTGACTGTGTATTCATTAGAGAATCCTTTTAAAATATTAAATAGACAATGAGAAGAAACTGATATTTTCTACAGGTTGTTAAGGGATACATGTTGTTTTGTTTGATGACACATTGTTAAAAATTTGATTACAAACAATGAGTATGTCAATGGACATAATTAATTGAATTATACAAAGTAGTTTTCATATGATCACAATGATTATTTGGTTGGTGTTATTTCCTTTTACAAAATGGTTTTATGGATTACTTAATTAGTTTTATGAACAATATCCGCTCTCTTTCCCTGCCATTATTTCACTTTTCGCTGATTACAAACCCATCTCCTTCCCACATTCATTTTTCACTCCATGTTTTAAAATTTAATTACAGTCAAGAAGAATTATTTATTGAAACAGTTTGAAATCACATTTTATTGGTTGGATCTCAATGATATTTTCTTTGGTTTGCATTACAGTTGATTGTTTGTTATCTTTGAGAAATAACCATGTTTCTTTTTCCCCTCAATTTATCATGTTTCGCTCAATAAAAACCCCTTGCATATCCTAGGACCTTTTGTCACCCCCTACTCATTGACAACAGTTAAACAATTTATGTGGATTGGATTGCATGAGTCTGATATGTTGTTGAGCCAAATTCTCTTTCATATTTTTAAGAAGTTGTCATGTATGGTTGTAAAGGCACTATTTTCTAATCAATCATGCATGTAGGAATGAGATTTTTCAGTCAAGGTATCCATGGTAGAGACAACTAAGGGAGAGGTAATTGGAACAAAGGCCAAAGAAGGCCAAGATTCTCCATACACTTTGATGCTGACTCACAAGAGTTAGGCAATTTTTTTAAGGCCAGATTTTTCAATTGGATTGGGAAAGGAGTGGTCCAACCTAGGCCTGAAAGGACTCCCTTTGAAGATCCACAAGGCCCTGGTATTCCCGTTCCCCCTCATGTCTCATTGCAACCCAAGGTTCCCGAAAATGACGGATGACAAGATATTGTCCACCCGACAGTCTCACAACATCATGGTTGGACCAATTTATCCTTACATGCTCCCTCGCCTAACAATCATATTGTCCAAGCAACCCCTACCCACTCACCAGTGCAATCCTCCCATACTAGAAAAATATTGAAAACTGAGGTCCACCATGCCCCTAACAAAGGAAAATCCAGTGCTTCCCCTTCCTCACCCTCTAATGTTTCTGATAAATCCATGTCTTCCCAGATGCATTTGAGGGACGATTGTTCTCATGTGATCAGGGAGATTAGGCCTAAAGGATCAATGTAGCCAAAGGAAAATTTAGATAAATCAAAGGGTGACAACAACAATCAAGGAAAGATTGCATCTCAGAGTGGAAAATATGGTTTTTGAGTTTTATTTTATTTATTGTTGATGACAGTTGACTTCAAAAGTTTTGGACATCATGTTGTCTTTGGATATATGAGTAATATATTTTTTTGAAAATAATTTCAAATATCAATGAGATAAATGGTCAAATGTGAATGTGATGATGGGAGTCACAAGGAGTGGTGTTTTTCTTAATTAACTAGTTATGTTATGATWGTTAAGAGATAAAGGAATTCACAAGGGGTCCCACCTACTAGTTATTATTTATTTAAAACCCTTATTATGATTTATTACTTTCCCCCCCTAACTAAAAAGTTGGTTGAGTTTTTAGTTAACTTAACTAATGAAKTAGTTCAACTACTTCAACCAATTCTAATTTTCTTCAGGGAAAAAAGGAAAGGGAGGAACAAGTGGAAGAGAGAAGGAGAAACATACTAAGGTTTTCTCTTTGAGTTTATGTTGAGATAGTTCAATTTTTGTTCATTCCTTAATTTATCACAAGCCTAATTCTTTTTTATGACARCATGGTCTTATTGTAGACAACAAGATTCAGGGCTGAATTACATCATTCAGACACTTGTTTTTTAGAGSTGTTGATCTATCTTTGATAGTTTGTGTAGACTTGTCTGTTTGTGAATTAGTTTTCATGACTGACAAAGGMTATTGTGCAAAGTCGAGTGGGAAGAAATTTGTGGCAAGTTGATCCATCTTTTAGAGTTCAATTTTTGGTTTTCTATCAGAGGTCCTTTTGTATGTTCCATCGGAGATGTCCAATTTTAACTTTGGTCCAAAACTTCTTCACGAAATTTTGTAAAGAGAATGACTCTTTGGTGAATTGGAATAAAATAAAGGATTTATTTATGTCTCATCTTTCTTGATTATCATCTTGGTTTCTTTTCTTTTGTATTTACATTTATTTCAACAACTGTTATATTCAAAAAATCATATAAATAATGAATTTTCCAGCAAGCTTTTATTGGTAAAAAGAATAGCCTAAGCACTTGTAATCAATACTTGTGAGTTAGGATATTAATTTTGATGGCTATAAACATAGGGTGACATTCCCGTCTATTTTTCTTTAGCCAAGAAGAATTTGAAAATGCTAGAGTACGATCATTTCATATATTTTCCTCAACAAAGTACTCCGATGAACTTCAGGATATTTAATGGAATGGTCGTCGATAGGCTCCTAAATTTATCATTGGTGTTTTCTTGAAGTGTTCTAAATGGGCTATGTGTGAATCTTGGAAGTTAATATTAAAGACTTTCATGTACATTAGAGGAAATCACACTAAAATTTCAAAAAAATCAGATAAGTTTGTGTAAAGAGTCTCGAATGTGAGTGCAAATACCAACGATATTTGTGTCAACTCCTCTAGTGAAACCAGGGGAGTTTGTGCTAATTTCACCAATTTCTATCGGGGAGTTTGATGTTAACTCTGGTGGAGACTGAGGGAGTTAGTATTACGAATTATGAATGGATCAAAGATATTGATGTGGAGTTTATCAATTTACCAAGAAGTTCCTTGAAAGTCAATGAAGTCTTGAAAATGGTCAAGACCATAAGGGATTAGGTTTCTTATTCTTTAAAAGGCGGTCTTTAATATTATTGGTCGGTTATGGTTTCAATTGATAGTCACTCTATTGTTGATGGGGAAAGGAAATAGGTCAATGAATATATGATTTATGGATTTCAGGGTCAAGGTTGCAGCGATTCTATGGCCAAAGACCCATGTAAGAAGGTGTTTTAGAGATTAGGAGAGGGAGATTGTCTTGGGTTCTATCAATGAATTGATTTTAGGACTGATTGGATTATAAGTTTCTTAAGGCCCGAGAGAATGGACCAAGTTGAGGAATGATGGGAGGATCACTTCCATGAAGGGTTTGGGGAGCTAGATCGAAAGGGAAGACACCAAGATAAAACGTGACCCAAAAAACCATAACCCTAAGAATCATCCATCAATGAAAAGGCACAGACAGATTAGGGGTTGTGTGGAAATATGATGACATGTGGAGGGTAATGGATGGTTGGGTTTGGTACTGTTATAGGAAAATTCCACTGCAGATAGGTGAATATCCCATTGGATTCTATAACCCTACTACCAAGATAGAAATATGCAAATGAATACTAACATCCCTTTAAATATAGTTAAACTAATCAAAAGAAAGAGAGGGAGAAGGTATGATATACCTTGTTTCGAATCTTGTTCTCGCTTAATCCAACATGAACTTGATCTCAAACATCCTTAGCACTGAATGATACCTGCAATGCAATGGATATCAAAGAAAACAAATACTTCCTACTCTACCAATATTAGTTTAAACCAAATTCATCCATAATAGACAAGCATATGCAATAATACACAAACTTGAAGGAAGTAGGTCAAGTTTTTTGAGAATTTTCACAAAAAACTCTTGCAGTCATCCTTGAACACGACACTTTTTTCAACCTTCATCCTAAACACCTGGATAATCTGCTAAACCTCTGCGCTAAACCAATACTATGAGTCTTTCAACTCCTTCGAGTCATCCGAAGAATCCGTTGCATTATGTTTTGGTCCACTCTACATTTATGTTGCCAAGTCTCATGTCATGCCTCAGTGTTCAAGGGAAGTATCCACCTCAAAATTCAACCATACCTACAATGAAATGGATGACGAAGAAAAAAAAAGACTTCCTATTCTACCAAAAATAGTTTAAACCAAATTCATCCATAATAGTAAAGCATATGAAATAATACACAAACTTGAAGGAAAGAGGCCAATCATAGATTAATGAGAACATTAAAAATACACTTACAATCTGTAGATGCAGTTGCAACAACTTATCCAAGTCCTCCTCATCCAAACTCTTGCTAAAAATATCCACGATAAGAATGAAAATACTTTTTCTGATTATTTTCCTCTTTYTCACCATGAGAATGMCTCCCTTTATAGGCTTTGAGAGGCTCAACCACTTTGGTTATATTTGGGATAATTTGAGGATATGACTCCATCAGTTGTGGCATCTCCCTTAGATGCATCCTAAAGCTTAGATTCGATCCAAACCAACTCGAATAATCTCTATATGTCCTTAGAGAAAATGGGGATTTATTCCCATGATTTTCTCAACCAATCAGTTCTCCTTGAAAATGAGCAATAGAGTGCTACAATGCTCCCTCCTAGATGGATAGAGAGCACTATATCTCCTTGCATATGAGCAGGGGAGCATTGATTTTCCAAAAATTTGTCAAGATGACCAATTCTCAAGGAAAAACGCTTTTTTTTATTCTATCAAACGATGTGGTTTCTCCTTCCAACATGTTCTAGAGGGTGTATCAAGTGTTTCCATAGTGTCATTCAAAATGTGACATATGGAGAACAAAAATGTGACATTTACGACACTTGTGACAAAAGTGCGACACTCGTGACACTTGCAAAAATGAGAATGTGACATTATCGAAATGAGGAATTTTGATGTGTAACAGGTACCCTGATTCCTTTAATGTCTCGATGGAAAAAAATGCTTTGATCCTCACTTTTAATATCTCGACAAACAAAGGTGAAGGTATGAGGGGGGAAGAGCCTCTTTTATAGTGTTGGGGCACATTAAATACATGATTGTTACATAATATTTCATCTGTGGACATATGATACCTCCCTTGTATTACCATACCCCTATACCAAGACAAAAACAGTACAAGTTGACACTAACATCCCTTTAAACTCATTTTAACTGGTTAGAAAGAGAGAGGGAGAAAGGGCATGATGTAACTTGTTTCAAAGTTTTTTCTCGTTACTTTCAATCTGTGAGCTTGATATTCAAACTCCCTGGTGCAACTTGATACTTGTAATAGGAATAAAATATAAACTAGTATATCCTACTCTAGTAGATTAGGTAAAACCAATTCATCTACGAAGATAAAGAAACAATAGACAAGAACACACAATAATACACAAGATTGAAGGAAATAGGACAAGTATATTTAAATGAGAACCCAAAGAGAATAATTAAAAACCATGATTGATGCATAAACAACTTCTCCAAGATCTCCTCATCCACCCCCTTGAACGAATCTATCAAGATCAAAATGATGACACTCTGAATAATTACCTCCTCCTTCACCTTGGAAATACCTTCAATATATAGGCTTGAGAGGAACAAACACCATGAGAAAATGAGGGATATGGTTGAGGATATGGATCCTTAAGTTTTGGATCATATCCTAAGGTGAATCCAAAGAATGAGGGTCGAACATAATCACCCCATATTGAGAGAGTTGTCCCATAGAATAAGGTGGATGAGATCCCTCTTTTCACTCAACAAGAATGACTCTTCCCCCAGCGCAAAATGGGATGCCACTGTAGTAGTGGTTCTACAATAATATGGCAAAGGGCATGCCATGGAACTCCCCCAACATGTCTAAGGGGGTGCCACCCTTCATAAATGCCCCAAAAAAGGTCGAATTTTCCAAGAAAAATATGTGTTTTGACCTATAAATGAAGGTTTTCTTCCTCCCATATGAATTAGGGGTCATGAAATTTTTTTTTCATGGTTTCAAAGGGTGGAAATACCTAATAAATTGGATTCTACACTTGGTAAGGTGCATACGACACTTGTGACAGTTCATGTGACACTTACCAAGGTGCATACGTCAGTTTGTGACACTTGCGACACTTAGGGTGAGATACCTAGGTGTGCAATTTTGGTGTGTAACAGATTTCCCCCTAAAGTGTGAGGTCAAAAGAGAAAGTGTTGGCCAAAAAAATTTGCAAATTATTCCATGCAAGGGTGATGGAGTGGGAGAACCTAGTAGAAGCTACAAACAATCATCAACTAATATTAATATATGTTCAATTTCCTAGGCATGCATACGTATGCTCGGAAGACGATATGAATCAAATCATGGTCTCCGACCAATACACTACGGATCCATGAAAATAATGACTAAGGATATGGACACCAAATATACAATGTGGATATGTGCCTCCATGACATGAACTGATCRTAGCCATGGAAAATACAGATTGGAACTATGAGATGACAAAACATAGCCACAGATAAATACAATGTGGATCTATGTGATATATATATCAGTAAGATTTATAGCATGGTGATTGTACTGAAATATTTTACATGCACAAATGATCTCCATCGCAACCTGGGAAAAGCACATAATAGAGTGAACTCCCAACCCARGGTMTTCATCCCAATCCCGATGCGGTATGGATCTAGGATCTAKCCATGTGAATATATGATTGATGTCAAACATGGTAGAAACCACTTGATTATTGGCCATTGAGGTAAATCGTTAACAAGTGTGAGGGAAATCACCAATGATGTCAATGAATCCCAAGGTACCCTAGTACATTCTAGCGAATGTGAATAAATGAGATGAGGTTCAAAATTTGTGGAATCATCCAATTAGAGGTCAATTATGTAAACTTATTATCGGAACCGAGGAGAGCTACCATTAAGGCATGTAGGTCCCAAGGTAATAACTAGTTTCTAATTCTAATTTCCAGATAATGTGATGAATTCGATAGGAACAAACTCATTGAAGGAGGGACTTTATGTATACCCCTTCATCGACACGAAACAAACATAGGAAATTGATGTAAGATGGTGAATCAAATGAATATGGACTAACATAGGAAATGGAAATTGGTGATACTGTAGATGGATGGTTTGAAGTGAAACTTCCCTTGAACATGATGAATCATGACAACTAACTTGGCAACATTGATGTGACAAGTGCCAAGAACATAATGTGGAGGCAATAAGAGAACTCTTTGACTGGATGAAAAATTATGGAAACACATGGAATTGGTATGACTTAGAGACAAGCATATTACCCAACTGTAAGATGAGACGTATACAGGTTCCATGTTCAAGGGGGACAATAGCTTCCATAAAGAATTGCAAAATCTTGACCCACTTCCTTCAATTTTTCCCCCATCTAGATAGATGGGTACCTATTTCTTTTTTAATGAGATTCATGAGGATAATATATGGTTGGTATAGCTCATCCTTTGGATGAGTCCCTCGACATATGTTTAATGAACCTGAGGAAGGAGGGGTTCGGTCCCATATGGGTCCTAGATATTGGACTCACACAGGTCCTTCAATGCATAGTTTATGAGCCCAAAGAAGGTAAACTTGATGGTTTTTCACACTTAGAGAGTTTGAAAAGAACTTAAAGATGACTCCATGAATGATTTTTTCGTAAATTTAGTCTCCCAAGCATGAAAAAAGTGTAAAAAAATATAGGGGATAACTCTTATAATCATGCTTGATTAGAGTGTTCCTTTTTCATAATTAGTCTTGCAAGGCTGAAAAAGAGATAAACTACCACTCGAAAGACACCCTTTCAAAACCTTTTTAACGATTGTGAAAGGAAGCTAGTCCACTCATCAATCTTTTCAGGTTTAGGGAGTCTGAAAAAAGATTAAAGGAAAATCCAAAGAGTTCMTTTTTTCATACAGATTTTATGAGTTTGAAAAAGAGATAAAAGTATACTCGGTAGCCTATTCTCATGTMTTTATGAGCACGAGAAAGAACAAAGAATAATCTTGTTCTAGAAAATACTACTACGTTACGGTGGGAATGACCCTCAAGAGAGGATCACTCCTAGAAGTATGTGTCTCTAGAGGTAGTTTTTCCCTAGATTGCATGATAGAATCTAGTAGCTTCACTCCAACATGATTTCCATAGGCTGAAGACATACCTCTAAGCATCATTTCCTCCAAAAACTCTTCTTCTTTCCTCATTTAGGAATTTGGTTACTAATAGGAACATTTTCACTAGGTAAAGGAAAATAAGGTTTAAGTATTTGATCCAGGGGGATAATCAATTCGAATGGAGGTGGATATGGYTAATTTTTTAATGATCTTGACAGAGACAATGAACTATTCTCATAAGYGTTTGTTTCATTTTTTAATGAGATTGACACGGGAAAAGAACTATGTTCATCGAGACCAGGTATTATCAAAGGATAAGATAATTCTAAGGATTGTCRCACTTGAGTSGAAATCATATTTAACGTGGAAACTTGTGGGGTGTGAGGAGMAAGCAAAGGAAAAACCCCATGAGTGAGGAATCCTTAAGGAGTCCTGCTCCTACACTCTCAAAACTATTTTGTCCTAGAAAAGGGACATTATTTGTTGCATCATTGTGGATATCTAGAGTTATATAGTCCAGTTGGTCAACAATGCTAATTTTTCCTTGATGGGGAAATCATAAGATATGAAACACCAAAGATGCAACTGCAGTCATCGCATAGAACCAACTACAACCAAGTAACAAATTGTAATCCATGGGTGCATCAACCACTTCAGTATTGATCGAAACAATATTATCCTTAAATGTCACAGTGAAATATTGCAAGAATCCATGAGGTTGGAAACCACATCCATCAAGCACTTTAAAGGTGGTAGGATATTGGGTAAGTGTAGGAGAACCTAGGGCTCTCCAACAAGGCAAAGAAATGACATAGGTGTAGAATCCCTCATCCAAAACAGTGTGATGGATGTTTTTTCCATCAACCAGAACTTGAATTTGGAATGCTATGTTGTGGGAGAGACTCTCAAAATAATCTAGATTAAACGTAATCGGGTTCAATTCCTCTATATCCATAGCTCAAATGGCTAATAACAAGGTTCTACATTGACTTGGACTCTGTTGTAGAACTTTGAGGCTTGACATAGCACAAGGCACCTGCGCCAAATATTCAACAATGTTGTACTTTTGAGTAGCATGGGCATTTGGATTAAATGTCTCTTTTAAAATTACACTCTTGGGTGGGTGCAACGCTGTGTCATAAATTGTCTTTTCAATATGAATAGGATTGGAAGACGGAGGAGGAGTGGAAATGGAGGGTTGATCGAGAACCTTTCTTTTAGTCTGATTACCTGGAGGAGGGTCATAAATATTTTCTCTATTTGTTACATTAACAGTACTAAATATGTACACCTCAGAGGCACTTGTGGAAGCATCCCCATCATGGAAATGACCTGTGTTTTCCCCTTGTGGAGTGGAAGGATTTTTTGCAACCAAATATTGATGTTGAACCGATTGGGGGAAACCCTTTAGAATTTTAGTGAAAACCTCATGATGAGGACAATATTTCATGTAGTGGTCTTCCTCACAAATCATACAAGGATATTTAGTATTCCTAGTCGGTTGAATATCAACAATATTTATATTATCCTGCTCGTAGGAAGGTTTTTTGGATTTACCCTTGTTTTTATTCTTACCTCCTGGTTGAAAATATGTAGTGGATTGGATTGTGTTCACCTCAGAGGTTTGAGCAGGAGAAAAAGTAGTTTTGGTGTTTGAAATGAAATTTGGTTCTAGTGCAAGTCTGGATGGATCGTTCGATGAATGAGGAGAGTTAGGGATAAAATCGTAAAGTGTTTCACATTAGGAATAAACCAAGTCCAAATAATACATATGGATGATATCCTTTTCCTTAGTAACTACATTTCCCATAGAGACACCGTGGGTGATGGGAGGCAAGAGTGACTTTGTAAACCAATTCGCCAGAAGTTGGTCCAAAATTGGATCCTTAATCAACCGT
The DNA here is from genome assembly GCA_032191745.1 of Picea mariana. Classification (NCBI taxonomy): domain Eukaryota; kingdom Viridiplantae; phylum Streptophyta; class Pinopsida; order Pinales; family Pinaceae; genus Picea; species Picea mariana. The sequence goes on along the minus strand of JASDQU010588023.1, from coordinate 80,423 downwards.
CTCCACCATCTCCACTCATGAATATGATCGTATATGTGGGTGGAAGAGGATTTCCAGAGTGAGGTCAAAATATCTATACTGGTCTCATACCGTATAGGAAATTGAAAGTGCATCAGGAAAGACATGGCAAGAGAATTAAAGTTGGAAAAGAAGTTGTGTGACAACTCAATATACCATTTTGTTGTTGCACATGTAATTGTTCTTTGAAAAAGTCTCAGATGAATGGAATCATCCATGAAAGAGTTGGAAGAACACCATAAATGGAAAGTCATAACATGATTTTTAGGATCTTCCCCATGTTTTCCATCAAATTTCAGCATGTCGGATAGTAATTTGGTAGGGATGGTGGGCCAAAAAGGGGCATGAAAGATGGGATTGCTTGTCGAATGTGACATATATGGAAGATATAATGTAGCCAAGAATGGTAATTTTCAGTTTGGTTGTGGATATTGGTGATAACCATATTGTGTGGGAACACCAATAGGACCATATCTAGGTTGTTGCGAGATGATAAAACTAGATGGTCCTGCGATATATGGTGGCTTCTCGAGTTGTCCACCCATGTAAGGTGTTTGTCTTGGTTTTCCACCCATCTACTATTATTGAAAAAGTGGACCTCCTACGTACTGTGATTTACCTATTGGTACCCCGTAGGTTCCCCCTAGTAAAAAATTTCTCTGCAACTCAAGGTTTCTCCCCAGCTGAAGGTTGGAATCCCATTGAATAATGACCTCAAATGTAGGGTTTAATCATCTGCAATGTGTGATATCGAGGTGGGGTGTCTTGTGTAACCATGATTGTGTGAATGACTTGACTGTTGTCCATTTTACTAATGGAATGACCAGGTAAGGCAATTGGTGTGTGTATGTGAAAAAATAGTGAAGCAATAATATTACCTAACCCATGTGTGAAAGGATATATATGCACAATTAGTTGAGTTGGGGTTACCTGGGTCAATTATGTTTCCGACAAAGATGAAGCACCAACAATATCAACTATAGAAGTTGTGGAAAAATATAAATTCCCAAGTATTTCAAGAAAGCCAAGAATCGGTGGGTTCATTCCAAAAGATGGTGTAGTGGTTGAACCATGCAGTAAATAGTAAGAATAAAAACCATCAAAATATCTTGTAGATGGTGGATCAGTGAGTGGTATGCTAATTGGATCATTAAAAATAGGATTCACATAAGATGCAAGGTTTTCTACGAAGGTCGTGACCAGTTTTTCAATGTGTTAGCCACTTCCAGGAGTGATTCTCTCGGTTTCATAAGTGTGATCGATGATCATTTCTTTGTAATAAATATTATGTTGAGGTTCTTGAACATCAGGTTCCATACCTTGTATACTTTGAAATTTATGATCCTAAGGTCGACTATGAAAATCAAAGAAACACACTCCTATAAAAACTAAGAGAAATCAACCAAGCAACAATAGGCTCAAGGATCTTTTGAAGATGGGATATCAAGCCTCCAATGAAGAAATGAGAAGCAGTTACCCCAACCTCCATGTAACAATCCTTCTTGGTGCAAGAAACCTTCACTTTCAGAAGATCACCCTCCAAGTGTATTGAGAGTGTGATACAATGTCTATCCTAGGTACCATGGTAATCCCCTTGCAGTAACCTCTATAGATACCTAGGAATGGCCACTAAGGTTACCAACTCATAGTCAACCTCTAGGTGGGTACAATCGATATTTGTGACCGAACGTATGGGCAGGATATGAAAGT
>JASDQU010588022.1:6387-18520 GCA_032191745.1 Picea mariana | reverse complement strand
TGTAAGGAGCATAGCCAAGTTTTCTACACTCTAGTATGAAAGAGATGTTGTCACATAATGTTAGGTGACAACAACAAAAAAAAATTAAATAAAAAATTAACAACTACATACATGATGCTTTACGTATTTAATCCCTTTGATGCTTGATAAATCCGAAAATAAATAAATATAAACTAGTTAATAAATTTTTTTATATAAATATTATATACATATACATATTAATTTTATTAATACCAAATAATAATAAAACATTACCATCTATTTAAAATTATATATATAAGTTATCCGTTACAAGCATATTCTCCTTACATAAATATGCTCATGAGCTATATTTGTTATCGATAATAATGTTTCATAACAAATAAAATATCGATTATGTTTAGCGTATATGCATCAGATGATATTGTTGTTTATATTTTCTTAAATTTAATTATAATTACAATAATGGTGTGTGTCTTATTATCTAATTTTATCATATGTTTTGATAATGATTGACGTTAGCATAAACATAGGTAATCCCATTGATATTTTCATTTCCATATTTTATGTTGTTAGTCGTTGTATTTGATTATTTTATGTTGTCAAATTTGATTATTTAGTAAGAATGGTTATTTTATTTTATTGGTTCTTATTAATCTAATTTTATGTTCATTATGCAATATTGTATTATTTTAAAATTGTATTATGGATGAGATTTAAATTTTTATTTATATAGAACTTCCATAGATTAAATATTGAAAAAGACGTAATTTTTAGTCATAGTTGTTTTTAAATTTCTTATTGTTACAATTTAGATTAGTTGAAGCAATATCGAGCGAATTAATACTCTCTCTTGAAATGAAATCCTTTATGATTTCTCATAAATCTTTAAAATTATGATATATATTTTAAAACATTAAAGGTGAATTAAAGTCTATTCTCATTTTGCAAGATTTTGAATTAAACCTTGGTTGTACATGTCATAGGTTGGTGATGGAAAGTTCGAATTAATACTAAGCAAAACATTAAAATCATCTATGTTTTAATATAAGTTATAAAACATTGAAATGATCTATAATTCAATGTTCAAAAACATTGAAATGATGAATAATAAAACATATAAATTATAAAACATTTTAATATAAGTTATAAAACATTGAAATGATCTATAATTCAATGTTTAAAAACATTGAAATGATGGATAATAAAACATATAAGTTATAAAACATTGAAATGATCTATAATTCAATATTCAAAAACATTGAAATAATGGATAATAAATATCCAACATTAATGGGGAAATATAATAATATGAAAACAATATATTTTATATTTGAATATATTAAGCAACACATTAAAATATTTATATTTTTCATAATAAATTTACAATCATAATAATATGAACCAAGATAATATATTCTGAATTTGAATATAAGAAACAAAAAATAGTGAAGTATCCATATTTTAAATCTTTAATCACAATAATCTGAACCAAGATAATATATTCTTAATTTGAATATAAAAAACAAAACAAATCTCCAATCATAATAATATGAACCAAGATAATATATATCCATATTTTAAATCTCCAATCATAATAATCTGAACCAAGACAATATATTTTGAATTGAAATATAAAAAGAAAAACAAATCTCCAATCATAATAATATGAACCAAGATAATATATTCTGAATTTGAATACAAGAAACAAAACAGTGAAATATCCATATTTTAAAACTCCAATCATAATAATTTACCAAGACAATATATTCTGAATTTGAATATAAAAAAAATACAATGAAATATCCATATTTTAAATCTCCAATCATAATAATATGAACCAAGACAATATATTCTGAATTTAAATATAAAAAAACAAAACATTGAAATATCCATATTTTAAATAATAATATGAACCAAAACAATATATTATGAATTTAAATATGAAAAAGAAAAACATTGAAATATCCATATTTTAATAATGATTATCCCATACATGAAGCAAATAAATATTCATAAGTAATTAATCTTGATTTTGTCATTAAATTTAAAAGAATGTGAACATAAGATCCAATACAAATCTAACTTAAAATATAATGGTTTTGTTYTTGAATCCAAAAGAYTAAATCTAACTTAAAATATAATGGTTTTGTTATTGAATCCAAAAGATTAGAATGTTAATGTAATTACTTTGGCCTCATAACCACATAGGTTTGATTTTGAATCTCATTGCTTTCAACTCTTGGAATCCTTGAAGCAAAACCTGCCCAAGAATAGAACATCCAAGAAAATCTTTAATGATACAACATCTAATAAAATCTTTTTAACCAAAAGAAGTTTATACATTTAAACATAAATTTGATAAAAAAATAAAGACTATTGGATTGATCAATAACAATAATAAAAGCTAAAATAACTTACAGTAATAGGTAGTAGCTAAGGCCACCAAACGTTGTTGGATTCATAGGGTTTTAGAATCCAACGAGGTTTTCTTCTTCGAGAGATCGGTGGCCTTGGTAATGATATTGTCCGCATTAATCTTCCGTCATCATTGCATATATGAAGATTCAGTTCCATTAAATTCCAGAGTATGCACTGGCTGCTGTTTACCCAGATTTGACAGAAAACAATGTCCCTGGGCAAATCCAGATGCCATTGACACCATTCATATCCATTTCTGCCAACGCCTACGCCTTCATTTAACTTCCATATTAGGTACATACTATAATCATAATTACCATCAAAGTAGTTGCTGAATAATACCAACTGTCCATTGATATGGAATCCAGCTAAATTTAATTGGTAGTTATGTACGCGCGGCATTAGCATTAGTTTCCAGGTCCTGTCTGCAACCGTGAATACTACCAAGCGGTAGGTGGATTCACCCGAGGGAACACACCAATAAAAATTTCCTTGAGAATGAATACCCGGGCCCTGAGGTCTTGCATAGTGGTGGACAGGGGTAGAAACTGTAATGACCCTACTTGGATAAATGTTTAAGAATTATAAAGTACAACTAATTAGGGGATTAATTGTCTTAACAAGATATTAACTAAACCAAAGATGATTTAATGATATTAATTAAGTGAGTTATTAATTAATTAAAGGATATAATTGTGAGTAATTAATTAATAATTTAACTACATATTACATTAATGACCTAAGTAACAAGTTTAATAGATTAACAATATATGTTATAAAATGGTTGTGTATGCAACAAGGGATAACCTATGAATCCCGAGAAGATAAAAACATTAAAGGAGGGATCAGGGACATTAACGAGGGAAGGTAAGGAGTAAATGCAGGAGTTGGTGAAGGAGGAATAAGGGAGGAAGGGAGGTTGACGTGAGGGGAATTTGACGGAGGATGGTTTCTGGGAGGACTGGGAGATTTGCTGTGAGCAGAGAGTTTCTAACTGTAGCTTTGATCAGTTAAGGCACCGAGTTGCTGGAGGTTTTGGGCACGGGGGCCAGGATATCCATAGATATCTTGGAGCTAGGTAGTTTTCCTAGTTGGCAGGGAGGACAGTAGGTTTGGGCAGTTATTCTTTGTTTGTGGCAGGGTTGGTTTGTGTATCAGGTAGCAGGAAGACAACAACAAGGTAGCAAGGCAACAAAAATTAGCATCAGAACCAGGTAATTTGTTAAACTATGTGTTTATTTCATTCTGCCATGCAATCATTATTCATTGATAAATTTAAGTTACTGAAGTTGCTATTATGAAGATTGTTGTTATGTTATGAAGTTATTATCTTAGTTCATGAAATAAATTGCTTATGAAAGTAAATGATGTTTAGAAATATTTAGTTGCTACATATGGTATCAGAGCTTCTTAGTTTGAAATCTGGGCCTAAGGGCCAAAACCACAAACGCTAACTCCAGCCATGCTTAACCTGTAAGCAAAACACGTCATTGCGTCTTAGTAGATTGTGTCAAGCAACATTCATCTTGACCCAATATGACTGATACAGTATCATAAAATATACTCAAGATAGCACCCCTACATTATCCAAGCAAATGGTCTCATATATATTACAAGAAATCGCTTTAGGTAATACCCTTTAACTGGATCATAAATGGCTAACACCGTATTAGTCTGAATATTCAAAGGAACGCCCTTTAAAATAGTGGTAGCAAACCAGATAGTTTGAAGGATCACTTCCCACGAAATGGCTACCCTTAAAGCAGCCTGATAAAGCTATTAAGCACGAAAAAGAGAGGTGATAACTTAATTTTATTTGAGCAATACTTGTCAATGAAGTTTCGGGTAAAATTGACACTTGAAATCGATGAAAATGTCGAGGGAAGCTTCTATCGAAGGCTTGAAGTCGGCAAGATTCAATAACTACACAAATTATACTAAATAAAATGCAAGGACATTTGCAAGACCTTGAAAAGGCCTACTTCATCCCGAACTTACCTAAATGAGGAACTGCCAATGCGTAGCAGGAAAAAGGAAATTCTGAAGACTTCTGTTGCGCAAGAATGGTGTAAACTACTTGCCTGTATTAGTCTCGGTAAATTTTAAATAATGTAAAATCTCATGAACAATAGACCAATACAAATTTTAACCTTGCCAAAGAGAGCGATTTTTACCCCACATAATGTTTCATGCAACTAATCATTATCCCAAAGGAGAGGTATCTATTACGCAAGAGAATGGATCTGAGCCATCAGATCTCGGGCAGATACCCGACAGCCGTCAGATCTGCATGGAGTTGCGAGGGAGTTAAGTCCTCGAGGACAGGAGGAGAAATCCCGACGAGAGGTGTGAAGGCATCAAGATATCGGCATTCGTGAAATCAGGATTCACGAGGTCAAGGAAGTCGGGACATTTTAAGTCTCAAAATAGCGAGATCAGATCTGGACCATCCATCAGGGTGAGACATGTGGCAGAGATCTGAAGAGAGTCAGCAAATTGGGAGTTCTGTGAGCAAGAGGTCGGGGAAATCCATGGTGAAAACCCTGATACAATCAGAGCCATCCATCTGATTGGGACAGGTGGCAACCATCAGAGAGTCATCGACGTTTGGGCCATCAGAACTCACACAGATAAGAGCTTTTGGGTTGGCGTTTGGCGAAGTCCGAGGCTTAACCTGGACCATCCATCCATTTAGGACGCGTGTCGGAGATCCGAAGAAAGTCGGGGATTGGCATATCGGGGATTTCGTGGACACGAAATCTCTGCATTTCGAAATCGTGAAGTCTGAAACGCCGATGAGTGGGGCCAACTGACCACACATCAGAGAGGGAGGATAGTGCCATCGTGAGGGGCCAGCTGTCAGCAAATCGGAGAGTCGGGATTCGAGGAATCGAGAATCCCATGGACATATGCACTTTGGCATTGAAAACCCTGAAACAACGAGAGACTATCAGGACCGTCCGTTCTAAGGACACGTGGCAGTGATTGGATCCATCGGGAAGGGTCCCGACAAGAGGTCGTCCATCGGGCCATCGTGAATCGGGAAATCACGGATCCCGTGGACAAAGTATCCATGCACTACGAAATCGCGAAACGTGATTTCCCGATGGGCCAAGGGACAGCGGGGCCCACAGAAGGGTCAACGGTGGACAGGTGGCAGATTGCATCACGGATCAGGATATCGCGAGTTCCATGGACAAAGTATCCAAGCACTACGAAATTGCAAACCCCGAAACCGTGACGCAATTAACTTAACTCTTAAACCTTCGTTAAAAGAATTAATTAATTGATGTTTTAATCAAGAATTAATCACATCGCGAAATCGAAGATTGGGGTTTCGTGATTCAATTTACATCGATTCTTTGTTACGGGAAACCCCGAATCCCGATTTCATTAAAAGTTAACTCGCAAAAGTTAAAGTTATAACCCACTTTAAATAAAATTTTAAGGGGGCGCTGGAAAATTTATATTTTTGTAAAATTTTAACCATTCGTTGACTAAAGGTAAACGCTAAAAGGCATCATGAAATTTGAAGTGAAGAAATTCTTGCTCGAGAAGGACCGAAACCCTGATGGGAAGCCATAAGGCAGCGGTCATACCAGAGTAGGTCACATGGACCTCAGTATAGCCAAAAGGGGCGAACGTGCAAGGAAGAGGCACATCGGGTATCAGGATATCGGGAATCCAGTAGACATGGGGTTCATGCATTTCGATATTGCGATATCCGAAACCCCGATGAAGGACAAAGCTATGGCCTTATGGTATAATGGTCATATGGGCTGAGAGCTTAGCTAAAGGGATAACGCATAAGTACCGCATCGATAGATCGGTAATCGAGAGGCTGCGAGGGCAGAGGATCATGACAGCGAGAGTCGCAAAACCCCGAATCCCGACAGAGAGTATGACGGTGGTCACATGGGAGAGGGTCGTATGGGCCCAAAGCATAGCCAGGAGTGGATAAAGTCTGAAGGGAGCGCATCGGCATATTGGGGATCGCGAGTCCCATGGACAAAGGTATCAGGGTATTGAAATCCCCGAAATCCCGATAAGGGATAAGACTGCGGTCACAAGGAGAGGCCGTGTGGACCATGAGCATAGCTTGGAGGGCTAATGCGCTAGGAGCATATCGGGGATCGGAGAATTGCGAGTCCTAAGGACTTGTGAGGTTTGACATTTGGAACCCCGAAACTCCGATGTAGGATAGGGCTGGGGTCACATGGAACTGCAGTCATATGAGATGGATGTCTAGCCTGGAGGGCTAGTACATAAAGTGTCGTATCGGTGAATCGGCAATCGGGAGTTTAAGGGACAAAAATTCTCGACATTGGGGATTACGAAACCCCGAAACCCGAAACTGAGTCGGGAATTTAACAATTAGGTGCAAAAGGTCGTGGTCAGTACGGGAAGACAATGTATATGCATACATATATACATATCTAACTACATGCATATACAGAGATGAATGAATTTTTAAATACAAAAGAAATAAACCGAAAGCAGAACACCAAAATCTGTACAGAGATGGAATTACAAGAAAAGAATTTTATTTCGCACTGCAAAAAAAAATATATATATAATAGGAAATTACCATTCATTACCACAACATAATTAAGGTTTATGCAAATTCTTGACTCAATCAACTTAGCGTTCTTCACGAAGGTAATGAATCTGTGCACAAGTTGGCGGACTGAATCGTACCTCTTGCCATACCTGAGGGTGAACTCAACAAAGTGTACAGACAGGGGATTGGTTCCCAATATTTCAAAGAGATTGGACTCCAAGTCCTGGATCTTGTCAGTGACCACATCAATATACTCTATTTCTACAAAACGAACTAGAGCAGATACAAAAATAACCAGCGCTAGCAAAGTGCTCAGAACAACGGTGAGGATGTGATCCATGGCAAGGGAGATTCAGGAAACCTATGAACAGAGCAAAGGCAGATCTGTGGAGGAGAAAGAATGATGTGAGGAAAGTCCCAGGGGATGAGAAGGTGAGGCAGTGGAAGGACGCGTAGGGATTCGAAGAGCTGACAGGTGTAGAATTTTGGGGTTAGATACGAGGGAGCTTGAGGAAGCCAAATGGGCACGTGGAATCCATGCGTGCCTGAATCCTTGTGTGTTTGTTCATTTACTTTTATATTTTTAAGTGTAAAAAAAAAAAAAAATTAAAGTAAATTGAATAATTTAGTATAAATAATTTATTTATATATATATAAAGGTCGAGTTAGCTTAAATTAAAGTAAAGTTAATTTGGGTTAAATTAGTGTAATAATAATTTTTAAATTAATTATTTTATTAAGTGTAAGGTTAATCTACCTTAAAGTTAATTAATGATGTTAGGGCTTAGACAAGGACAAGTGGGAAGGAGGTGGCATATGCACTAGGAGAGTAAGCATAGGAAGTGACGAGTAAAGCACCAGGATAACGTAGCTACAGGACAAGGGAACCAATAATTCTTTTCTCAAGGGCGAAGAAACCAAGCTTAGATGCTTAATCCTAACCCAAACCTAGCCAATCCCCTAATGAAGTAATGTCTGTTTACAGACAAGTAAAGAAAACTTACGCATAACCTTGTTTCTAAGTTTAAGTAGCATCAATTTGAAACGTCCTTGAACTCACCCTAACAACTTTGGGGTGATGTAGGTTAAAGTATACAGGATGGTCAGGACTCGAAGGGGTCGAGGCAGGGGAGCATCGTCATGGGTACCGCCAACACCGCCAACACCACCACCACCATCGCCCGAACTAGCCCTCATACTGCGCTCGTTGGAAGCCATTAACGAGACTTTAAAGGGGCACCAACCGACAGGGACTGAAGTGGAACCCCCACCATCTGGAACGGGTAATCTAGAAGCGTCAAGGGATTCAGGGAGAGGACTTCCACCTGAAAACATCACACGAGAGTTGTAGAAGATCAAACTTTCGGAGTTTGTCGGAGGTCGCGCCAGTGAACACGTGGAAGCATGGTTGGAAGGCATGACAAGGTGTTTTGCCTTAAGGGACTATGCGTCCAACTCGAAGGAAAAGATTGCAATTTTTCAGTTAAGAGACAGCGCCTTGAACTGGTGGGGCAACTTGGAAAGACAACTACACCTTACCCTAGACATAGTATCTTGGGAACTTTTCGAGGAGAGGTTCCGAAGGAAATATCTACCAGCATACTACGAGGAACAATAGATAGGGGCATTTCATGCCTTAGTACAAGGAAATATAACTGTAGAAGAATATGAGATCAGGTTTATGGAACTGGTCAAATATGTGTCGTATATGGATAACGACCAATGACAAATAGAGCGCTTCGTCTATGGATTGAACCCTAAGATAAGAGCTATGGTATGGATGTGGAAACCGTCTTCAGTAGCGGAGGCAGTGGAAAATGCACGTTACATGGAAGAACACATGAACTTAACGGGGGGTACAAGACCAACCTTTCCGCATTGCCCTGCATTCGTAGGAAAGGCACCAAGGAAATTTCCTAGGGGAGGGGGCTCAAGGCCACCACCATATGGTAACAGGGTCGTGCCAAGGATAGTAGCTGCAAGGATTTCAATGGCAGCTAGTGGAGCATCTCGTTCATCGCCAATGGTGCAGACAGGTCCACGACCACCTCAGGGAACAACTAGTAGGGGCAGGGGTTCCAGGGGAATGAACTCGTTTCAGAGATAGTCACATAACAATGCACCGGTTCAATCTCATATTACCTGTTGGAGATGCGAAGGACCCCATTACCAACGGGACTGCCCAGAGTTACAATCAGGGTTTGTGCATAGAGAAGGAAAGGCACCGATGGGGAGATCAAGTAGCAACCACCAGATTTACGTAGCGGTTAATAACCGCCAGGCCAAACATCAATCCACAGTAGTAGAGTCATCAGGTATGCTAAATCATGTCAATGTTAAGATTTTGTTTGATTTTGGTGCGACAGATAATTTCATTTCACCATCTGCATTAGAAAAGAGTGGGTTGGCAGCCTACGAGCACGATGACTTTAAACAAGTCGAGATGGCTTTGGGGGGAAAACAAGCTGTAGGACCTAGTGTCGATAACTGTATAGTAGACCTAGGAGTGTGCACTACCAGGTTGAAGGTATACGTCACTGCTCTTGGGGCATATGACCTAATCATTGGAATGGATTGGTTAGCAGCTCATCGAGCTTTGGTAGATTGTTTCGCAAAGAGGGTGCTTTGTGTCGATGATGAAGAAAAACTAGTAAAGATCCAGGGTGTATAGACAAAAGTGTCATTACGATTTATATCCATTATGAAGGTCAAGTGATGCTTGAGACAAGGGTGTCAACTTTATGTTGTGGAAGTAGTGAAGGAAAGGAAGGGACCCTCATTGGATCAGTACCCGGTATTGTAAGAATTTCAGGATGTTTTTCCGAACGAGTTACCAGGATTACCTCCTGAGAGGGAGATTGATTTTACTATTGAACTAAAACCTGGTGCATAACCAATATCCAAGACTCCGTATCGGATGACGCCGCCAGAACTTTGTGAATTGCAAATGCAGTTGAAGGAGTTACTGGACTTAGGGCTAGTAAGGCCCAATGTCTCACCTTGGGGCGCACCGGTAATTTTTGTAAATAAGAAGGATGGATCCTTACGATTGTGTACAGATTACAGGGACTTAAACCATGCTACAGTGAAAAATAGGTACCCAATGCCGTGAATAGATGACCTCTTCGATCAGATGAAAGGAGCAGCGGTATTCTCAAAGATCGATTTACGATCAGGGTATCATCAGTTAAGGATTAAGGAAGGTGATATCCCAAAAACTGCCTTTCGAACTTGGTTTGGACATTACGAGTTTGTTGTGGTACCTTTCGGATTGACCAATGCGCCAGCAGTATTCATGAGCCTCATGAATGGCGTATTCTGGAAGTACTTATATCGATTTGTACAAGTTTTTCTAGATGACATTCTCTTCTATTCCAAGAATGAAAGAGAACACAAAGAACACTTGCGAATAGTGTTGTCTTGCCTTAGAGAGAACAAATTGTTTGGGAAGTTGTCGAAGTGTTCCTTCTTCCAAAGAGAGATCCACTATTTAGGTCACATAATTTCCGGCAAAGGAATCTCTGTGGACCTAAAAAAGGTAAAGGCCATTATGGAATGGCCAGTGCCGAAAAATGCCCATGAGGTGAGGAGCTTCATGGGGCTAGAGGGTTATTACCGGAGATTTGTGGGAGGATTCTCAAAATAGTGAAACCCATCACCACTTTGCAACGCAAGGGGGTCAGGTATGAATGGAAAAAAGAATGTGATAGTGCATTCATTGAGCTTAAGAGGTTACTAACTAGTGCGCCAATTCTACGAGTGCTGGATATGGAAAGGGACTTCACGGTCTACACGGATGCCTCAAAACAAGGGTTGGGGGCCGTGCTAATGCAGGATGAAGGAGTGATAGCTTATGCATCAAGAAAGTTGAAGAAGCACAAAGAGTTATATGAGACTCATGATTTAGAGTTAGCAGCTGTAATGCTAGCTCTGAAACTTTGGAGGCACTATCTTGTGGGACGAAACTTTGAGCTCAAAACAGACCACCAAAGTTTAAAACATCTCTTCACTCAAAGAGATCTGAATGCCAGGAAAAGGTGATGGAATGAGTTTATGAGTGAGTACGATTTTGGTATTTCATATATAAAGGGAAGGGAAAATGTGGTCGCAGATGCCTTGAGTAGGAGACCACATATCTTCTCCTTGGTATCCTTAAAGGTCAATTTGAGGGAACATGTGTTGACACAACTACCAGGAGACAGTTGGTATTTAAAGGTTACTTCAAACCTCCAGAGTGGGAGGCAGTTAGTTCCAAAGTATGAAGGATATATTCTGGAAACAGACGGACTGTTAAGATATCGAGGAAGGATGTACATCCCTGAGAAAGGGGATATTCGAAGCATCATACTGAGGGAAGCTCATAGAGCACTTTATTGTGCACATCCGGGTGTGAAGAAAATGTACGTAGATATGAGGAAGCTCTTCTTTTGGGCAGAAATGAAGCATGATGTAGTCCATTTCGTCGCCAAATGCCTAGAGTGTCAACAGGTGAAAGCTGACCACCATCACCCGACAGGCCTCCTACAACCACATGATGTCCCTATGTCCAAGTGGGAAGTCATCTCTATGGATTTTGTTGTGGGATTTCCGCTCACATCTCATAAACACAATGCCATTCTTGTGATAGTGGATAAGTTAACCAAGAGTGCTCATTTCATTCCGGTTAGAGACACTTACGATGTTACTGATGTGGCACGAGTGTTCGTAAGAGAAGTTATCCGTTTGCATGGGATACCAAAGAAGATTATTTCAGATAGGGATTCCATATTCACTTCTAGGTTCTGGACAAGTTTACAGTCAGCATTGGGGACTCAATTGAACTTAAGCACAGCTTATCATCCTGAAATAGATGGGCAAACTGAGAGATTAAATCAATTCATGGAAGACATGATTATGATTTATGTAATGGATAATCAAACCCAGTGGGAGAAGTACCAACCTTTGGTAGAGTTTGCCTACAATAACAATTATCATAGTTCCATTAGAATGCCACCATACAAAGCTTTGTATGGGAGGCCATGCAGAACACCATTGAGTTGGGATAGACTAGAAGACCGAGTAACAATTGGGCCAGAATTGATTCAAGAAATGGAGGAACAGGTGATTCAAATTAGGCAGAGACTAAAGGAAGCACATAATAGGCAGAAAAGCTATGCAGATGCACACAGGGTC
>JASDQU010588021.1:103841-118608 GCA_032191745.1 Picea mariana | reverse complement strand
CAAGGACCTTACACTGGAGTCTTAGTGCTCCACCTTAACATGAACATTCCCTTGATCAAATTTGAACAAGTTGGCCAAGTAAGCCTTCACCGCTTACCTCTAGGCCCATTTACAATGGAGTTCACCAAATCTTTTATAGGCTTCATTACATGCAATCCATGGACACAATACCACGGGCTACCCAAAAACATGGACCTGAAAAACCACGTTCTTTGACCTAAAAACCGGCTTTAACTCATTAACTCTTTCACCAAGTCAAGTTTAACCCAACATACATGCCTCCCTCCACATATTCAATCTACCTAAATCTATGTCTAGAATTTTCATAGGTCACCTGATAAACTAGGGGTACACATTCCTATCCAGGTCTTACAAACGTATGCCCATTTACATGCAATCAATAATTTTTACAACTCCAAGGTAAATACATTTTTTTAATAAGAGGAAATAAATAAGAGGGAAAACAATAAGAGGAAAAATCATAAATAAGGTCTTAAATGATAAGAAACAATGTATATTTTTCTTTAAAATTTGTTTTTTATAAAATTATATTTTGAACAATTGATTTCATAACCAACCTTGAATCAACTTAGCATGAGGAGGTAGAACATATATTTCTAATTGAAGAATTTAAACTCTAATAATTTTATGTTGCATAGGCAAAGGAAAATCCAATCACAACCCTAGATACCTTCATTAGAAATCCTAATCCATATCTCGTAGAGGGCCCTGTCACAACCCACATGATGCGTAATCAAATCTAGGGTGTGCTACAACGCGGAAGTTCTCACCTGGTTGCTTGGGACACAAAAAATACTTCATCCGGACTATGCCTCTTCACCTAGAGCATAACCATACTCCATTCTAGGTTACTGGAAAATCACACTCCTACTATAATACAAATCTTGCTTACTTAGACAATTTTTAACACATTTTAACACTTAGTATTATTTAAGCATGCATCCATGAACATGAGAATCCAAGAGAGAAATTGCGGAAAAAAAAACGAAGAAAAACACATATATAGTGTGGGAGGCACAAACCGTGTCTAACACCCAGCTAAGTCTTTGTTATTGCGAAACAATTACAACATGAGCACTACCGACTCGATTTAAAACATGGCATAGTCAAATGACTCGCTTCACCTCACCAAGACACTTGAGAAAACATTAAACACTTGAGATAAGAGTTTGGTTTGTTAATTGTAATGTAGAGATTATATTTAAGTGAGGATTTATGAGGTTGTTAGATCTAGATACTATTTAAGTGTGTGGTTGAGAGATTCTCTCAATTGGTGAATTGTATGGCTAAGATAGTTAATTTATCTTAAAACCAATATTAATGTATTTATATGTGTGTGATGTTTCATTAATTTATGTGTGTAATGTTTCATTAATTTAATAGAGTATTTATAATAGTTTATGTGTGTGCAATTTTATTAATGTGTTTATATGTGTGTAATGTTTCATTAATTTAATAGAATAAGTAGACTAGTTCATGTGTGTGCAATTTTATTAATGTGTTTATATGTGTGTAATGTTTCATTAATTTAATAGAATAAGTAGAACAGTTTATGTGTGTGCAATATTTTTTCTAAATTGGTAACATAGCTCAAAGGGGACCAAAATATGTAAGTGCGTGAGAGTATTAAAGGGCCCAAAATATGTAAGTGTGTGAGAATGCATCATGTAAAGTAGCATAGTAGCAGTTTGATGGAGAGCCATGTCAGGAGCCTATGCAAGGAAGTAATCCATCATTGTGGAGGAAGGAGACCCTATGAGGAGAAATTGTGAAAGCTTTGAATAACTTGTGTAACATGGAAGAAAAGTTTGTGTTTATTGGTGAAAGTGGTGCCACAAGAACACTCTCATTAAATTGTGTCTACACATTGTCATTTTTCTGTACTTGTAAGATTGTGTAAAATAAATGATGATGAATATAGTTAAAATAGTTCATGTTGTAAGGTTGTCTTCTGGAGACTTCTTTATAATGGGCGAATATAGGGATATGACATGTATGTAGGCAGATGGAAGTATGTCAATAGAATGGCTAGTAGTCCCATCATTACAATGTTAGGCAACGACAAAAAATCATAGCACAAAACTTAGAAAATCAAACCAAACACAACACAACAACAATCACACAATTGACACAGTGATTTATGTGGAAACTCAATGTGGGAAAAAAACACGGGGCAATGATAGTCGGTATTCTTATTATTCAAGGGAGAATTACAATATCCAACATAGGCATACAACCATCCTCTCCTCACAGACACATTGTACTCCACAATATTGTGTCTTTCTCACACACTCTACACACATTGCACTCTCACAGCTATGTGTATGCTCGTATATATAGCATCTCTCAAACAGTTAGACTAACTAATTATAATTAGATCCACCAGTTACACAATATGTTCACTTAACAGTTCGTGCATGCACATTCCTAATACAGTTGCATGCATGTGCATGTGACTGCATGGAAAATTCATTAGCATGTTTCCAACAATCTCCACCTTCACAAAAATTTACCTTATATAACATGCCCTTAATTAATTCATCACCTTTCCTTCAAGCCAAGAGAATCCAACCACAATCACAGCTTCACAACTTCTCTAACAATACCATTACGTGAACATGCCTGCATGATTCACTCTA
Organism: Picea mariana; assembly: GCA_032191745.1. NCBI lineage: Eukaryota > Viridiplantae > Streptophyta > Pinopsida > Pinales > Pinaceae > Picea > Picea mariana. The sequence continues at coordinate 115,948 of JASDQU010588021.1, read as the reverse complement.
GTATGGACCATTCTGCCTCCATCAATAACTTTTCTAATAAACCGATGCACTTGTCCCATTTTGATACCCTGGACCTTTAGTTAAATGCACAACACTTTGACCACCACAAAACACCACACCATGTACCTGTCCAAACTTACCCAATAGATCCTTGCATTCTTGCAAGACATAGCCTGAGGTAGGTATCCTCTTGTCAAAATCTCATGAATCATAACAACACACTAAATCACTGCAACTATTGTAGGTGATACTTGTGCTTTTGTGTTTGAAGCACCCATTTCCATGCACTTCACCTGGTTTTTCCATGTGTATACTAACAACACCAACTGCAAGTTAAATGCTGATCATTTCCCATCCCAATCTTCAAACTTTCTACTACCACATAATACTTGAGACATATAACCCTTTTATTCAGTTAGAACATAAACCTGAAGACAACTTACAATGGAAATCTAGAGGGATTTTACTCATTTCACATTATTCATATCGAATTTCCTGAGTATCTTCACCACATACTTCTGTTGTGATAACCAAGCTTACCATATTTCTTGTCTCTATGTATTTCCATGCCCAAGATTTATTTTGTTGCTCCCAGATATTTCATAACAAACATCCTAACCAACTAAGCCAACATGTTGATCTCAAACATGCTTGTGCTTTCTACAAACACAACATTTAATGCCAAGATAATAAATATATGATAAACACAATGGTTATACTCACTTCTTGTAAAATTTGTCTCACCATGAAGGAATCAAACATCTTGTACCATTTGTCGGGCATGCTTCAAGCCATACAATGATTCTTGAGTTTGCGAACAAATCTTCTATTGGGATTATGAACTAACCATTCTAGTTGTTTCAAACACATACCCTTATCCAAAATACTCCATGTAAAACAATTTTAACATTTAGTTATACTAACACAACTAGTGCTAACGCAACATGAATAGAAACAAGGTTTTAACAACTCGTGAGAAAATTTCATGGAAATCAATACCTTCCAAATACCCTTCTACTACCAGTCATGCTTTGAACCTTCCATCTTTTATAAAAGGAGATTAATCAAACAATGTATCTTTGTCCATGATGATTCTATGGGTAGTAGGATCACACAGTTTGCATTCCTTGACATCATCACCATATCAAAGATCTACCTATTTGATATGGTTCCTACTGAGAGTGCTCATAAAAAACATAAGCATCACAACCGAATAATTTCACATTTGAGTAATTACCATATAAAATATTCATACCTCTTCTTGAATCTTCCTTTCTTTTTCAATCAATGGTGACCGAGTTACTAGATAGAACAACCACTTATGTCCACAACTATTGTTGCAACTTGGCATTACTGAACATGCCTATTCGATCCCAGCTTCATCATATATTATCAAACACTTTATTGACCTTCCAACACATCATCCTTTCTACAGACCCACCTTTCTAACCTAGACACACTGCTCCACCTCGAACTTTGCATTCGAACAACCTTGACCAAATCCGGCCAAAACAACACAAGTGAACATTTTCCTCTCACCTCCAAGGAATTTACACTGGAGTCTCAGTGATCCACCTTAACATGAACATTACCTTGATCAAATTTGACCAAGCCAGGGAACTATTTGCAGTATTATTTCTCCTGAGCTCCTCTTTCCCATATCCTCTTGTAAAACCCCCAATGAAGTCTGGACCACTATGGAAGGACTTTTTGGAAAACTAGATGAGATGAGGGGACATATACTCAAGGTGGAAATTCTCACTTTGGATCCAAAAAAATTTGACAATCTCCAAGATTTTTTTACCAAATATAAGGATTTGTTGTCGCAACTCAAGGGTTGTAGGGTTGATAAATCTAAGGAGGAGAAAAAAAGTGTTCTTTCCATTCTTTCCAAAACTGGTCCAGAATACTGAGTGTTTGTATCCACATTTCATTTAGTTAGGCTTGCCTTTGGAGCTACCTAGAAAATTCCCTCTCTTGAGGTCTTTATCGAGTATCTAATACAAGAGCAGACCAAGATCATCAACATGGGAAAAATCAAAGGCTCAAAGACACCTGCACTTGTTGTGCAAGATGGTAGAAGTCACCAAAATCAGAAATATTAAAAAAATGACAAAGGGAAGGGAAATTCAAATCCAAAGAAGGAAGGGTATTGAAAACCATTCAACGATTCCTTTGGATCCAAAGGTGGAAAGGGAAGAAAAGGGGAGAAATACAGTTATTGCCAACGAGGATTCCATCCAGAATTTGCATGCATGCAGAAGAAGATAGATCAAATGGCACAAATACTTCAGGAAAAAAACCTTGGAGATCGTATCCCTAAGGGTGCCAAGAGGAAGAATTCATAAGACATAAGCCCCAAGAAAGGTAATTCTAGCCATGCTTTGATTTCCATTAACTTTTCTCCTGATGCTTGGATTGTAGATTCAGGTGCATCACACCACATGGAATCCACAAAGGAAGTTTACTCTTCATTGGACACATGATAAGGTCCTCCTATTATGATGGGGGATGAATCTCAAGTCGAAGTCATCGGAAAAGGGAGAGTTGAACTCACAAATGGGAGCTTCGACAATGTGCTACACCTTCCCAAACTCTTCATCAATATTCTCTTCATGTATTAGATGAAAAACTCTGGCTCTGAAAAGAAAGTAATATTCACACCTGATGTTGTGGATATATATGACATGCAAACCAATTCGAAAGTTGCTACTTGTAAGGTAAATCACCAATCCAAACTCTACACATTTTCTAAATTTATTGAACCAGATTCTGCATTACTTCTTATGCATGCTAATGAAAGAAGTAGGATATGGAACGAAAGGTTCAGACATTTAAATTTTAGATATATGAAACAACTTCACAAGCATGGAATGGTTGAAGGTCTACCTAACATCCACATTTCCAAAGGAATTTGTGAGGGATGTGTCCTTGGAAAAAACCCTCATAAATGATTTTAGGGGCTAAGTTTCGCAAATGGGCTAATTTTCCATGGTTTTCCCCAAAAAAGATTTTCCAATTTCCATTTTTTCTAAAAACCATTCGCCCAAATTCCTTAGAATAAAATTATTTTACCTTAAAAATTGCCAAAATTTTATAGAAACTATATAAAATCCTTAGAAATTTGAATTTTTTTTCAAATGTATTGCCAAACATTTTTCATTTTGCATATTAAGGACTAGTAATATTAACCCATGTTTCTACATTTCAATATAAATTTCCATCCTTAAAATTATCCCTGAGTTACACCCTCAAGATAAATTTGACAAAGGAAATACTCATAAGGCCTCCTCTCCTTTGGATATGATCCACAGTGATCTCATGGGCCCTTTTCTGCATCCATCAATCATTAAATCAAGGTACGTGCTCATTTTTGTTGATGATTTTGCACGCTACACTTGGACTTTCTTTCTCAGGAAAAAATCTGAGGTCTTTCAACATCTCAAAGATTTCAAATCCCTTGTTGAGACACGGTCAAAAAGGAAGATCAAAGTCCTCTGAATAAATAATTGGGGGGAGTATGTCAACCATGCGGTACATAATCTTTTTCTTGAGGCTAGGGTTCAGTTGCAGCACACGGTTTCCTATACTCCGCAACAAAACAAAGTTGCTTAGTGAAAGAATAGCTCCCTGGAAGAGATGACATCTTGCGTGTTGTATGAAAAGTCACTTCCACAGATATTATGGGATGAAGAACTTAATTGTGCAAACTACATCCAAAACAAATCTCCCCATAGATATTCCAAGGATAATACCCCCTTAGAGGCTTGTAGCAGCTTCAAAACGGAAGTGACCCACTTCCGTATATTTGGTTCATGTGCATGGGCCATGATTCCTACTGAGAAGAGGAAGGAAATTGATCCATAGAGTAAAAAGTGTATATTTGTTGGATACCCAGATGATGTGACAGGATACAGACTCATTGATCCCTCTATGGACCGACTCATCATTGAGCGCAGTGTCCAATTCTAGGAAAGTATCTCGCATGGACCACAAGAGCCGCATGCGGACACTTTTGTTCTTCCACCTGTTAGACATAATGAGAATGCACATGTTGACTCTTCTTCAGATGATATTTCTAATTCATAGGATTCAACTGATTTAGATACTGAGTCAATACAGTCAGATGTAGAGTTAGGGCTTGCAGATGTAGATGCAGAGCTAGAGATGAGGCCTAAGTGGGCCAAGACTACTCTTCAGGATGCAGGATATCTTGTTGGGGATCCAAATGATACCAGGAGGGCTCGATATGATTTCAAGAAAAAGCCTCTTGCACCTTATATCATGTGTAAATTATCATTCATTCATTTAGTTAATACAATTATTTGATTCTCTCTCTCTCTCTCATTTCCGTATTTTCTCATTTTTCTTCAAACTGTGTATGTCCTTTGCTAGATAGATCTTATGTGTGAAGGTTCATTCACATTTATAGTGGGAGACCTTACATCCTCCCCCACTCCAAGTTTTTTCTATCCCCGAAAACATTCGTTGACCTCCATGGTGTGTCTTTCCATATCCAGATCTCATTACCATTCAACAATTGTTTCTTCCTCAACCACTATCATCAAGGAAAACTCCCCTTGGGAAGTTTCATGAGTCTAAAAAGTGTCGTTTCCTTATAACTTGTTATTTATTCCATAATTTGGTCCATCTACCCATGATTTCATGCATTGGATCCCCTTGTGACTTATTTTGATTGGGTAGCTAATCCAATTGACGCGCATGTATCTCAAGAACTCACAAATTCACATTCAAAAATTCATTTCTATCTGTGAACTCGCCACATCTGCAACTCTTTGTTTCCTCCAATTTGTCAAGTTACCCATTTCATTCTCAATAGTTTCCACCAAGGAACCTCCTCAAGGCACCCCATTGGCCTCATTTCCTCCCACCAAGACTATGAGCCAACGTGCTGCAATCTAGTTTGAAGGTGAAGATGGATGGTTGGTTGGGACATTTCCTCATATCCAATATGTCCCAATTCCATGGGCAAAGTGTCACCATACTCATGCATCATGTACCTAAGCAATGGTACACCTGAACCAATCTTTCCTTTGCACTCTTCCACGAGTTGTTCTAGTTTAGGTTCATACGACCATTCACCATGTCCAAGTTTGCTAGAGGAGGAATCAACCCCTTCCTTGGTTCTCTTCAACCAAGGTTGTTGTGTCTCCCTCACGTCCTCTTGGTCTACAAATGATTTCTATTCCTCAATCTTTGTCTTTATGACTTCCTTTAATTTTTCGTTGCCACTCATCATTTTCAAACATAAATCAACCAAGCCATCCAATATCTTATCCAAATCTCCACATATCTCTTCAATGTTGGAAATCCTTCATTCCAATGACACAAGCTTGCTTTCATTCTCTATGTTAGAGTATCCAACCATCATCCCACATCATCCAAGTTAGTTTCCACAAAGTTTCTTGCTTTGGTTGTCTGCAACAACCATCTACAAGGAAGACTTTTGTGTGTCTCCTTCCTTCCACCTTATGGTAGGAAGAAAACATGGAGTATGTCCTAAGAAAATGGCCAAACTATTCATGTGAGGAATCAATGTTGTATTTTTCTTCCTCATGAACTCTTGTCCTAATACAACTTCAAATTAGTTCATGGGATAATGATGAAACTCGTCTTTTTGTACTAGTCACCAAGCTTCAACAAGATGTCCTTGGCCACACCAATGAATCTCTCCATGCCTGCATTAACTATCTTGAAGGTTGTCTGCATTGGTTCATGCTACAACCCAAGTCTTTGCACCATGTATTCCCTCAAGAAGTTATAATTATCCCCAATATCCACCATGGATAACACTCACTTCCCATTGAGTTCATCCTGCACATAACAAAGCTTTGTCTCATATTTCTCTTGGATATTCATGGATTCACCTTCCATGACAACATTTAATACCTACAAGACTCCAATATATGGGTTTTATGCCTTCTCCAAAACATTCAACTTCTGTTTCAAGGGACAATTCTTTGCATAGTTCTCCTTGGCACAAATCCAACATGAAATCAGCTTCTTCTCTTTCGTTGCGTCTATTTTCTTGGAATTTTATTCCCTACCTTTGGACGACTTCATTTTTCCTTTCTCCTTCTTCTTCCCCTTCCCTTGTTGTTTCTTCTCACCTTGGGAATAATCATTATTCCTAGTACTTGTCTTCGGTTCACCACGAAAGTCCAAAAGTGTGTCTTCCACGATGATCATTGCTACAATTGTCTGCACATTATGTCATCACATCTCACTCTACGATCATGGTTGCAAACCATTCATGAAGTGGAAAATTTTGTCTTCCTCCAACATATTTTTGATATACAATATGATCCCTGTGAACTACTTGATGTAGGATTGGATATTACCGGCGTGCTTGAGAGAAAACAACTGATTCCTTGCGATCCATGCTTGGAGAAATTTCACTTCACATTGAGTTTGCATCCATGACTGGTGCCTTTAAGGCTGCCAATTCCTCCACTTGGTTCCTCCACTAAAGCTTAGTGATTCCTGTCAAGAACATCACTGCAACATTCACCTTAGCTTCTTTCAAACTTCCATTCAACTAATCCAAGTATTGTTCAATGTAGAAACAAAATTTTCCCAACAACTTAGCATTGTGAGTTCTGTCATATGGCTCTGGTTCCTTTATCTTGATTCTCATCAGCATGAAAAAAAATTTGTGTCCATTAGCCAAAGATCATTTCAAAAATGTGATGGTGTCATCTTGGTCCTTCAAATTCTATGTGACTGTGGAAAGTAAGTCCTATGTTTCCTTGAGTCTATCTTGAAGGTCGTTTGTCAAGGCATCAATCATCAAATCTGTAGTTGACTAGCACTCCTGAATTACTTCATTAAACTGAAGCTTCATATTGTCCATCTCAATATCCATTAGGTCAACCTTCTCACCATGCTAGTGTTATATCAAATTTTTCCTCACCCCATGTAACTTTCTTGGATGGCCTTTCCATTTCCCTATGCCGAATTGAAGTCCCCTTTTGTACCTTCCAAAGCCAAAAAAACACATTTTCCCACATATATGCACCCTACCAGTTAGAAAACAAGCATATACACAAGTTTCTCTACTGCAGCCCGTGTACATCAAGTTTGGTGCTCAAAATTAAAAATTATGTCAAGTTTCCATGCCATTTCACGAGATCCATGATCCTTGACCTTCCATATACTGGAAATGCTCTAACTCGGCCCTTCAGTTCCACTTGAAGGCTATAAATTGAGCCATATCCAAGCCTTGGAAGAGGAGAGAATTCAACTTTTGAGAGAAAAGATACTCTGGAGAAATTTCACTTCACATTGAGTCTGCATCCTTTTATCCTTAAAATTTTGGACTCATTGTTCAACCCCCAAGCTCTTCCTTCTTTGATGGAGAACCTCAGTGTCTCCTTTATATGAGATTTCCTTTGGTGGAGGATTGAAGTGGTAGAGGCCTAGCTAGAGGGACTTAGTTTCTCGGTCCCAATGTGTTTCGGTACAAAAGTTTTTCACATATATACTTCTATTGATTATTTTAATATAAATACTATTTTCTCGTTCAATAGATATCTTGCAAATATTTGAATTATTATTCCATGGGATTATTTGTCATGAATGTTAATGGATGATGCTAATTTATATGCTAACACTATATATAACCATATTCTTGTGTATCTTGGTTGTTGAGGACAAGTTACAGGTATAAATCTTTGAGTTGCGTGCTCAACAATGTTCTTTATAAAATGTTCAGATGAGGTAGGCTCTTGGCCTTGTCTTGTTAGCATTTCATTTATATAACATACTTGGGATTAGAGTTGATTTATGCATGTCATTCCTTGCGTTGTGGTTTACCCCATTCCATAGAGATATTTTCCTCCTAACAGAATTGGCGACTACACCAGGGAATGATCTTTTGTTTTGGGGTTTGGAGTGTTTTTCCCCTTGACTTTCTCTCTATTATCTTGAGTTTTCTTGTCTCCTGATTGCTTGACAACCTATTTTTACTTTTCATTTGCTTTTCTTGGCTTAATCCTTTCCATGGTAGTGTTTTAGTACATATACTCAGTTTTTCCCTTGACAAACGCGTACATACGTGAGTTGTCCTTCTATAGGGCATGTATATACACAAGTTTTTCTCAAACAGTTGCGTACATCAACTTTTTAGGATTACTAGCTCAGTTTGGTGTTTGTTGGGTGAGTTTGGTTGGTTGCTGGGTCTTCTTGGGTCTCTATCCTAATTGTTGAGTGCTTACAGAGTGATAAGAAACCTTCTTATTGTTGGATTTTTGAGTGGTATTCTTTCTTATCATATTTTTCATTGGTTGTCCTTACACAATGGTCTAAGWGTTTGTTTCTTCTTATSCTTCTTAGCTTGTCTCTTTTTGCTTGCAGTGGGGTCTATATGTGAAGTTGATATTCAGTCCTTGCATTTTATTTTCTTTATATCGAAAATACAAAACATTTTCTCATTTTTCATTATGGCATTTTCTCTTTTGGTTACTTAGTATTGATCTTGACACATGTGGAAAGATTACTTTTTATTGAAATTGAAGAAATTGCATTGAAAGTTGCATTGTAAAATCTTACCATCTCTTGAGAATTTAAGATTAGGACTTATCACTACGTTTATATTCATTTATTTGATATGTTGAGTCATAATATCATCAGTTTCACGATCACATTTCTTGAATAAACAAAATCCATTAAAAGTAACATTGATTAACTAAAATTGATTAGAAATGATATATTTTTTTAGGGTACACAAACAAGCATAGGATATAAGGCCTCGGAAAAGGATGGTGTGTGTAAATTTCTCCAAGGATATTAAACTAAACATATGTGTCTGAATAGGGAGTGGTTAAACCAATTGAGTAATTAGTGACATCAGGAGGCTCCACGCACACCAGATTTAAGCATGAGGTCATGCGAAGATGATTGCAGATATAGACCTCTAATACCTTCTTAGCATCAGATATATCTATGTAGTTTCATTTGTATATGGGGGTATTTCTAGTACCTTTACCTCCGTTAGAGGTGGTTGTTACCCTACCCATACGGTGGACCATACTTACGATTGTTCTCTTGCACATTGGTTATATTTTGGTGGCTCTAGTTGCTTGAAATAGGTAGCCATATAGGTTACTTGAAGGGGTTATTATGCAAGTACCGTGAGTCAGATAAGGGTCGAAAAACACACAACCTTTATGGAGGATTACCTCTCTGGGGGGATCTGACCGACTACGTTGTTAAGCCCATGAGGGCCCTTATAATTGATTTTGATAGCTCCAATATTTTGAATGGAGTCTCAGGCCCCTCTTGGGAAAGGCTTACCTACTCTAGTTAGGGAGGCCCCTTTTCAGCTACTATATCCTGTTTTTATGCATTTGGCCTTTTTGTTTATTGGGTGTGCTCTCTGATTGTTAGTTGGACCTAGGATTTGGTTTTATATATTGAGTCTTGAGTCATCATGGAGAAAGAACAACTTCCTCGTAGGTCTCACCATTTGTTGAAGTTACCAACTCATTTTGAGTCTTTATCGAAGTTGACTTATAAAAGGCGTAAAGTTAGTAAATGTGATACATATATCTCCACCTCCCATACTTGTGATTATCTAGTTATGGGTACCAATTCGAGTCTGAATGACACATGAATTCCATCGACTCATATACCTTATGTGGTTAATGGGGTTCCTTATACTCCTTCAACTGTGATGGTTGTAGTGTCGAAGGTTCCCGTCCTTACTCCTACCCAGTCCGTGGCTTATAATCGACCCATACAAACGAAACCTTTCGAGTCTCTTTTTGGTACGCCAGGATACAATTCTCAGTCCATACCTTCAGTCTCTAACCATTTTTCTTTTGGTATACTCAATATGATGTCTCAAATTTCATCCTCCATTCCAACGACTAATGCAAAAACTAGTTTTGGACCTGGGGGCATGGCCCATCTGTATGCTTCTCTCTCGCTTGGTAGAGGTCATATTCCCCAAATGAATCCTATGGTTGGGGGTCAACCTCCTTTTTGTCCTAGTCTAAATGCTTTTGGATGGAGTACTCAACCACGCGAATAAAACATTTCCTATATTCAGTCATTTACCCCTTCCTCCTCCATGCCGATTCTGACAAACACATTTGTTATGAAAAATCCACCTCTATCCTCCATATTTCCACTCAGAGGGAGTCACTTTCACACTATGGGAAACCACCAGCTTGGAGCCTCTCTAGCTGGGGCCAATGTTTATAACCCTCATTATGTCGTCCCTATAGGTATGGTTCCATACAACCTGTTATGAATCAGTTTGGAGGAGAATATTACCCTACTGGAGAGAGCCATGGTATATACCAGAACCTTGGATGGCCTGCAATCCCTCAACACTAATCTTTCCCAGGAGCATGGGCTCAGACGCCGCAACCTAGAATCCCTTTTTTGGCCACGCTTAATATGTCATATTTGTCGATATTAATGAATGACCCAGTGCATTATGATCCGTCATGGCCCCTCGTCCCCACCAATATTCCTTCAGACATTCTAAAATTCGATGGAAATACTCGTGAGGATCTGGGTGATCATGTCACTACTTTTCATATATGGTTCTCATCTAACTCCTTGAATGATGATTATATTCGTTTGAGGATATTTCAATGCACCCTCATGGGGGTCGTCATGAAATGGTACATTGAGATATCAAGGGGGACATATGGAAATGATAATCAAATGATTTTGGTCTTTCTCAACCACTTCTAGTTGTCGGTTTGTTATGATGTCGGCATAGAATTTTTTTTGGCCTTTCTCCAACATAAGGCCATGCATACCTCAGACCATATCCAAGAGTGGTGTAGCTAGAAGAGGTTGATTAAATCCTACATTCCTCCATATTTCTTGTTGGATTGATTCCTTAATTCCTTATTGCCTTATATTTCGAAGGATGTCTCTACATCCAGAGTAACAACTAAGGAAGAAGCTATTTTCAAATCCCAAAAATTGGACCTCATATATGCTCAGTCTGGGATGTTGTATGAAATTCTTCCTGATGCGCCACGATCGAATTATGACCGTAGACAAAATCCTGGGCCTCATGCCGATGGTATCATAGGATTTGCAAATTATAATTCTAGATATGCATTAGCAGGACAAGCTTCAGCTTCATCCTCCACTCCCACTCAGTCGGTGGATGTGCATTATGTACAGTCCTCGGCCAACCCAAATGGTAACCAACAACCAGGCGGGAATAGAAGGAAAGGATGAGATAATAATTGTAAGGGTGGGAAAAATAATAACAAAGCCAAGGACAACACTAACAATGATAGATCGAGTAATAATGCTAGTGAGGGAAAGAAATAAAAACGTAAGGTGAAATTTCCTTATAAAATTTGTAAAGATGATCACCTTACCCACACATTCCCCAAAATAGATGAAGCCTCGAGGCTCTTATCACAACCTCCCACTGTGATGACCAATCCATTTCTGCATAATCAACACATGGCTTCGGGGTCCTCCAACACCAAAAATGCATTGAGCGGGAATCAAAACCCCTCGACACATGAAGGTGACCGTATATGTGTTAATATGGTCAAGTTTCAGATTGATGTAGCCACTCGATATCGTGATTATGGTTATTCATAGACTATTATAGGTCCAGAGTCTCTCCCTCCTCCAAAAATACCCTTGCAAATCGAAAATTTAGAAACTTCGCCTCGTATTCCAAAAGGAGTACTAAAACTCTCTGCCCACAATTCTAATGCTAGAGCTACCCAAAACTATTCGATTGTCGAAGATATGGGTCAAACCCCTTGTGATATGTCGGCTTTGGAGGTGCTCCAGACATGTCCTTCATAGAGGGATGTGTTGTTATCTACTTTAGGATCTCTAGAGCTATGTGGCTCAAAGGTTATTAAGTTTGACGTCACGGATGTTAAGCCTCGCTTTCCTTACCATGTTGCCTTTCAAATCCATGTGGAGTACAAAAAATTTACCATCAAATGAATTGTAATCGATGAAAGTTCTACAACATGTGCAATGTCCTTAACATGTTGAAAATACATTGGTTCTCCGAATCTATCCCAATCTATGACTATGTTGACCATATTTGATTGTCGTTCATTTCAACCCCACAAAATTCTTCC
>JASDQU010588021.1:60426-71941 GCA_032191745.1 Picea mariana | reverse complement strand
GAATATTTACATGTACAAAATAGGCTTTTGGCCTTTAACACCTAGGCTCTCCAGCCTAATAAACACATAAGCCCATAGCTTATAATTTCTTGGCTCACCAACCTACAAAAAATGTTACAATTCATAAATACAACTGGGGCTCGTCCTTGGGGATATTACAATCCCCTCCCCTTATTTTTGCACTATTCTCAGTGCAACTTATTTACACAACAGCAACAAGATTTTCACAATCTTAAAAAAGATGTGGGTATTATGCCTACATAGAATCCTCATGCTCCCATGTCGCATCCTCAGGATCGTACAAGGTCCGATGGACCTTTACAAGCCCTATGGATCATTTCCGGAGCTATTTTTTCTTTCGGTCCAATATGCATACCAGATGCACTTGCAAGGCACATTCTTGCTCCACCTGAATCACATTCCACTCAATAACATGATTAGCATCAGGTATATATTTCTTAAGCAATCAAACATGAAACACATTATGTACATTCATGGATGTAGGTAATGCAACCATATATGAAAATGGTCCAATCCTTTCCAGGATTTCAAATGGCCCACAATATCTGGCTACCAACTTGGAACAGTTTCCTAGCTTCAGGGAACTTCTGTTAGCTTTCACTTTCAAGAAAACATGATCACCCACTTTAAACTCCCTGTGGGTTCTGTTCTTATCACCATAACTTTTCTTCCCGTCTTGGGAACCCTTCAAATTCTGCTTAATATTTAGTATTTTCTCTTCCATTTCCTTGAGCAACTCTGGCCCAATCACTGCCCTATCAACTGGGTTGTCCCAACTTATTGGTGTGTTGCACTTTCTGCCATAAAGTGCTTCAAACAAACTCATCTTCAATGATGCTTGATACCCATTGTTGTAGGAAAATTATACCAAGTGTAGGTATTCTTCTCATTTATATGTTTTGTCCATCACATACATCCTTAGCATGTCCTTTATCACTTGGTTCACCCTTTCTGTTTACCCATCGGACTCAGGATGATAGGCTGTGCTAAAGTTCAGATTTGTTTCGAACCCTTTGAATAGCCCTCTCCAAAACTTTGAGGTAAATTTCAGGTCTCTGTCAGACATAATTGTCTTGGGAATACCATGCAATTGTGTTAATTCCTTCATATAGATATAAACAACATTAGTTTCCTTGTGAGTAGTTTTCAATGGAATAAAATGGGAAGCTTTCATAAGCTTATCCATCACCACCATGATGGAATCATTCTTCTTTCTTGTTCTAGGAAATCCTGTGATGAAATCCATTGTCACCACCTGATTCGGGTGGATATCGCTGGCCACCCACCTTTTCCAACTCCCTCAAAATAGTTTTCTGGCAATTTTGGTAATTTACTATTTTTAGCAATTTTTAACTTTCGAGGCCATTTTGAGGCCCTAAACGACGTTTTTGGGAAAATGGAGAGAAATATGGAAGTTCCTTCGATATTTCCTCCAAAATTAATCTCCTCAATGATACCTTTCCAATGGGCTATCATGCGCCTAAAATGGAGATCGTATGCAAAAGTTACAACCCTAGTAAGTTGATGTACTAAATTGCCCAAACGGGGCCCACATGACTTTTGGCGCTTCATGTCCTAGGGTTAGGTTTTTGGATGTTTAGGGTTTTTGGCATTCCTATTTATTATAAAAATGCCTTCAGAGCCTCATTGTAATCATCTTCTTGCAAATGCAAGTAGCCACCACATCTCTTCTCAGAGATAAGATACCACCATTCTAGCAAGTCTTTCACTCTGTATTTTTACAGTCTCTGTACATTTCTTTCATTAATAGAAATCATGTATTATTGTATCTTTATGACTCTTGTTATATTTATGATATCTGTTTTTTATATTATTGTCTGTCTTGCAATATCTATGAATATTTCTGTGTTATATCTCCGTGTTGGCCCTTGGTCATGAAAGGAAATAGAGAACAAGGAAGAAAAGGTAAAAACTGAACTTCGTGGGAGACGCAGTGACTGTCACTAAGTCGAAATGATCAAAAGAGTAGAAAAGATGGAGCGAAGTGCGGAAAAGCAATCCCTTCGATAAGGAGATCGAGGATGAAATATCATCAAGGAATATGGACCAAGGATGACTCAGGAAGTGGAAAAATCCACCATTGGATGCTTTGGAGCACCCCACGAGAAGGAAGGAAAGATAGGCTGGAAAAGTCCAGAAAAAGTGGATCAATTTGACCTAGGGTCTTAGACACCTCGGGTTTTGGTAATTAGGGTTTTGACACCTAGGTTTCGACCTAAGGCTATCGGTGAGGTATTGGAATGAATAAATAAAGGTCAAGAGGACCTGGGTGGGGGATATATGATTGTTATTGATTTAGCTCTATTGTTGTGGTGATAGGTCATTGTATTGTGAGAGAGAAGTGTTGAAGCCTTCTGGTATTGTAAGATCTTCAGTTGGGTATGAAGATTAGATCTTGTAGCTGGGTGCGCAGGAGGGGGGAGAGAAAGACAAAAGGAGATAGAGGGTCTGCTGGCCAAGAGTGCAGATCAGAACTGTAAGCTTTATCTTAATATATCATAAGCACAGTTATGTGGACGTAGCCCTAGAGAGAGGGTGAACCACATATATTTTGTGTTGTGTGAGTGATTAAATGATGTGATCTTTGTCCTTATTATACTATTATTTACATTACTGTGTTAGATCAAGATTTATAGCTACGCAGAGTAGATCTTGCTGATAAGTGATATATGAATACTGTGATTGATGTTATACAAGATCCACTTGATAATCCCCTGGTTGTAGACATCTCTATCCTGCAACGCCCTCATCGCTGCTTCGGGTGAGACTACATCTGCTTCACATGTGTTGCCGAAAAGGCCAATAGCTAAGGCTTGTTGGTGCGCTCTTGGAGTGAAACCTAGGTCTGCCCCAATTCCAACACTCCGCTCTCATTTCGTGCCGAATATAATCCAGATTAGTGGTATCAGAGAAGGTTTCTCTTGATCATTTTCCAGTGCATGTCCCCGACAAGGTATGAGTATAGAAATTTGGGTCTCAATATTGTCTCTCTTGAGGAAAATCTCTCTCACACACCCAAGAAACCCTCAATGGCGGAAGAAAAGAAAAACGACGGAGTAGATTATCCTATAAATATGTTGCTTGAGCAAGCTCTCACGCGACAGAGGGATGAAATGATGGAGAATTGTTCCCACATCCTTCAACGCTTGCCGATAGAAACATGTGCATCTCCATCAAATAAGCACTTTGGAAGCACCTCTTCTTTCAAGGTACAAGTTAATTTTGATAGTCCCATATTTGAAGGTCAGATAGATGCGAATATCCTAGACAAATGGTTAAATTTGTCAGATAGATGCGGATATTCCCATCTTGAAAATACAGTAGATTGGTTAGACCTAAAAAGGCTAGTGTTCAAGATCTCGGACAATGACAACAAAACAAAATCAGGACATACGCACAGTGGGAAAGTATTCTGAGGGGTTCACCTTGAGAACTTGTTTAAGAAAAACTATGGAGAAGAGGGTTTCTACAGTGGAGAAGAGGTAGATCTAACCAACAAAGAGCATCTAGATCCCACCAGAACAGAAGAAGGGGAAGCTGAAGAACTGTGCCAAAGAAAGATGGAAAACTTAGAAACTGCATAGAATACTGAAGTAAGTAACATTAATCCTCCTATCGTCCCAACAGTACTTAACAGTCAGAATAGTCAGAAGCACCAGAATTTGTAGAGTACTGTTACTAGTAGCTCAACATCTACTCAGACACGAAGCCTAGTCATCTCTATGGTAGATGAAATGAGACTCCCTATCTTTAGAGGAGATGGATATGAAGATCCAGATCAACATTGGTTTCTATGTGAAGCCGTATGGAATATTAAAAGTATCACCGATGAAGCCATCAAGAGAACCCAGTTCAACACTACACTAAGGGACCGCGCACTGAGCTGGTACATGGAACTTGTCCAAGGACTGGCACAACTTAAGCTCCTGAATGAGATCAAGAATGTGTTGATTGTAGAGTTCAAGAAACCTAAGTTAGAGTCACAATGTATTATAGAACTAAAATAAATTAAACAAAACGTAGCAGAACCTATTTGGGAGTTCGACCAGAGATTCAAGACCCTGACAGGTGGATTAACTTTTCAGATCCCCGATGAACAGAACAAAGAATGGTTCATCATTGCGTTGTTACCACACATAAGAGTCCCTCTGATGTAGCGGAATATTGCATCATAGGCATAAGCTTTGGAGATCACCATGAAGATTGAATCAACACCAATGGGAGAATCTAGCTTAGGCATTAGCCAGATCATGAGCTAGCTAACTAGTTTGTCTTTACAGGTCGAGGATATGAAGAAAGATAAGGGAAAATACAAAAGGGAAGATATCTAGTGTGTAAGATGCAGATCTGAAGGCCATGATAAGGAACACTGTCCCTTGTTTCATGAGTACTTGGCCTCAGGGGCACCGAGCCCCTTGAAGCAAGTTAACCTACCCTGGTGCGATGTATGTAGAAATAGACATTGCCCAGGTGAGTGCTACTACATGCAGAAGTATGTTCAGACACCCACAAACTTGTGTTGTACATTGTGTAAATCAATGGGGCATGATGATTGATATTGTATAGATTATGATCTCATTCATGAAAGGTCGAGAGACATATACAATATTCAAGGCGAAGTACAACAAGAAGGAAACACTCTGTAGTACAACTCTCCAGAGAGAGGAAACTTCACTCCTCGCAGTGGATACAGAGGATGAGGACAAGGAGGAGGTATGGGCCGAGGTCGAGGACAAATAATCTGTTACAACTGTGCGCAGCTAGGACATTTAGCAAGGGATTGTCAGAATCCTTGTACAACCTATAGTTACTGTAACACCTTCGAGCATGTCATAGAGGAATGCCTTGTGTTGCTGGCTAAACTTCAGGAAAGATGAGGACCTCAATAGAACCCACAAGTACAAACATCTTAGTTATGTGTGATTGATCTTTCTTCTTGATATTGCAATTGGCGATCGTGTCTTAAATTCCACAAGAATATTAGTAGAAGCGATTATGTATTTAACAATGGCATACAATTGTTAGATCAGGAGAATCTAGACAATACATAATTTGTATTAAAATTTCTACATGGTATTAGATTTCAGGAAATTGCAGAAGCTAAGTTTGTGATTGGATAGAATTTGAATTTGTAGAAAGACTTTCTTGGTGCTACAGGTGATTCAATATCGAAATGGCTTTCAATGGCTTGAGGTTAGACTATGCACTCGAGGGAAGCTCAATCTACATTGCTTGGAAGGACAGGATTGTGGCAGTACTCAAAGACAATGGATTGAAGGAATTCATTGACAAGGATGTTCCTAAGCCAGATGCTGCAGACACTAAAAATCTTGATGCATGGAAAAAGAAAGTGGAAAAGGTGAGGAGGATCCTATAGGAGGGAGTACGATATCACATTGTCTCAAACCTACATGTGAAAGCCACACCATATGCAATGTGGAAAATTTTTACGAATATATTCCAAAACAACAACGACCATAGGAAATTGGTGCTCAAAGATAAACTCAGGAAGAACAAGATGAAGAAGGGCGACTCCATTCCAAAATATCTCACAAAGTTTGTGCAATGTCAGGATGAGTTGGGGAGTGTGGGAATAATAGTCGCTGATGATGATTTGGTGAGCTTGGATCTCCTAGGACTTCCAAAGAGTTGGAACAGTTATCAAGACTCTGTCAATGGAAGGGAAAAATTACCAGATTGGGAACGACCATGGTCGGATTTGGTGTAGGAGGAGTTAAGGAGAAACACCAGAGATGGATCTTCATCAAAGAATGATGATGAAGAGGATTGTTCTTTGGATTCCAAGGCAAGGAAAGGGAAGGGGAAAAAATTCCATTCAAAATCCGAGTGTAAAGGAAAGAAGCTAGATTTTTCCAAAGTGAAGTGTTTTCACTGTCACGAACATGGGCATCTTGCTACTAACTGTCCGCAGAAGAAGAAGAAGAAGAAGGTTGTTGGATCTGCAACTAGTGAGGCCCTTGTCTTGCAATTTGAACTTGACTTCTCCTTGATCGCATGCATGGCGTCAAGTGCAATGGGATAGGTATGGTATTTGGATAGTGGCACTTCCTTCCACATGATAGGAGATAAGGACCTTTTCAGTGACTTGGAGGAGAAAGATCTCAAAATTCATATAAAGATGGGAGATAATGGATGATATAGTGTGACTGGCATTGGTACCATTACCTTTCAGAGGTATTTAGGTAAACCATTTCAATTGAAAGATGTTATGCATGTTCCAGGCCTGAAGAAAAACTTGGTCTCAGTCGCAATGCTAGAGGACAAAGGATATGCCATTGTTTTCAGTGATGGAAAAGATTTCCTGCGACACAAAACAATGGGTCAAATCAAGAAGATAGGGATTATAGTTAATAATATCTACAAGCTACTGGTGTATGGATGTGCTTCCATGATGGTCAAGGAATAAAAAGTGGTGATCCAGGATGAAAGCGAATTATGGCACAGGCGATTGGGCCATCTTCATCATGGAGCCTTGAAAATCATGTAGAAAATATCTACTGGACTTCCAATGGGAACACTTTCTCAGTTAGGTTAGTGCAAGGGTTGCACCATGGGGAAGTATGTAAAGTCCACCTTTCATGAAAAGGAGAACTATGCTTCGGTGATCCTGGAGAGAATTCACATAGACGTGTGTGGACCATTCTCGGTTTCTTCAACAACAAAACATAACTATTATGTTATTTTTGTTGATGAATTTTCTCGTAAATGTTGGATCTTCCTCATGCAGAAGAAGGATAAAACATTCTCAAAGTTCTATGAGTTTAAAGCATTGGTGGAGAAAGAGTCAGAGAAGCAAGTGAAGGCTCTGAGGAGCGATAATGGTGGAGACTACATCTCTAACAAATTCAAAGACTTCTACAACAAAGAAGGAATTCGAGGAGAACTCATAGCGCCTCATAACCCATAGAAAAATGGGGTCATGGAGAGGAAGAACAAAACGATCATGGGTGTAGCATGAGAGATTTTGCATGATCATGGTCTACCAATTTATTTGTGGGCGGAAGAATGCAACATTGCAGTTTATGTGAAAAATAGTTGTCCTCATAGAGTACTTGGCATGAGTACACATGGAGAAGCTTTCACTGGTAATAAACCTGATGCTTCTCATTTTAAGATTTTTGGCTCATCTGTTTATATGCATGTGACCAAGAACGCCAGGAAGAAGCTGCATTCGACTGCTGAAGTTGGGATATTTGTGGGGTACACAGAAACAACCCATAATTATCGTGTGTATTTTCCTAACAGTAAGATGATTGTTATGCGACGGGATACACAATTAGATGAGGGGAAATTGATGCAGTTGTCTCTTGAGAGGGAGCTAGACTTGCATGCAGAGGAGGAACTACTGGTTCCCAAAGATGAGTCTCAAGATGTGGATCACGCACATGAGGAGGTTCATGGAGTAGAGGAAACCACTCAAGTGGAGCCATCCATTAGAAATGTTAGAAAGCACACCATGGAAGCTAATAGATTGAGACTAGATGCTGCACAGAATGTAGGAGCCCCTACTTCACAGTGAAGATAGAGATAGTCTCCTAATTGATTTATTGGATACATGACTCTCATGAGAAAATGTATTGTGATTGAACCATCTTCCTTTTAGGAAGCAGTGCATGATCCCACTTGGGTTGATGTAATGGTGGAGGAGTATGACTCTATTGTCAAAAATAGTGCATGGAAAATTGTCCCAAGACCAGTTGAAAAATCATTGGTAGGTTCGAGATGGATCTACAAGGGTAAGATTTTAATCATTGTTCTTTATGTTGTTGATTTAATACTAACTGGTGATGATCAACTGATACACTCATGCAATGAGGACCTTGCAAAGGAGTTTGAGATGAAGGATATGGGTCTCCTTCATTATTTCCTTGGATTGGAAATATGGTAGCGAGATGGTGAAATTTTTGTGTCTCAAGGAAAGTATGCAAGGGAGATACTGGGTAAGTTTCACATGGAGGGATGCAAACCCATGGATGCTCCTCTTCCAGGAAACTAGAGGAAAGAGGATTCTACTTTTGGAGAGGTAGTGGATGCTACTGTCTATCAACAATTAGTGGGTTTGTTAATGTATCTAGTGAACACGAGACCAAACATTTTCTATGCGGTTAACCAACTGAGTCAAGCAATGGTTAAGCCTACCAAGCTCTTTTGGAAGGTGGGTAAGCATGTCCTGAGATACCTGAGGGGCACATATGAGTATGGTTTATGGTAAAGATAGACGAATGAGGTGAAGTTGCATGGCTTCACGGATGCAGATTGGGTGGGAAGCCCAACGGACAGAAAGAGCACATCAGGGGAGATATTTAGTATCAAATATACAATTATTTCTTGGTACAACAGGAAACAGAGATCCGTGGCAATAATTTTAGTGGAAGAGGAATACATGGTAGCGAGTCAAGATGCATGTGAGACTATCTGGATGAGAAAGATCTTGGTTGGTTTGTTTGGTTCTCATTTAGATCTGACGGTGATTCAATGTGATAATCAGAGTTGCATTAAACTCTCGATTAATCCTGTGTTTCATGATATATCTAAGCATATAGATATCCGGTATCATCATATTATAGATTCTGTGCAGTGGAAGATCATGTTGCTTCAGTACATTCCTACAAAATATCGGATGCAAACATTCTAATGAAGGTGCTCACCAGGAGAAAATATGAATACCATAGAGACAGGATTGGGGTGAAGGATAATCCCTTTCTTGTTGAGAGGGAGTGTTGAGATTCAACAAGAATATACTAGTGAAAGTTATGCACCTACATTAGGATGGAGCCTCAAACTATTTTTAGGTGGAAGTCTATTTTTAGATGATGAGCAAATTCTATTTATAGATGGTGAACGAATTCTATTTATAGATGTATGTCGACTATTATTATCCATTAATAATAGTTGGACAATAAATATTAGTATATTCTCAATGAGCACTTGGAAATAGTTAACCGAAGTGGAAAATCAGTTAGCTATAGGAAATTGGAGTTCAAAGGTTGACTGGTGGGACATGCAAGTCGAATTAGTTGAAACTGAGTGATTTGAAGTTATAACAGAGTTGGATGTGTAGTTATGTGAGTTGTAAAGTAGTTTAACTCAGTTAAGTGACTTAAGATTAGTTGTACAAGTTGTAACTAAACTTACACTAGTGAGAGATCAGTGAATTAATTATTAATTAATTCACAATCAGTGGTCTTACATGCAACTGAAGATTTACCACTGTTAACTACATGCATGTCAGATCCAATGGAGATCCAGTTGAGATAACAAGTGAAAGGGATATTTTGAATATCAATTGTGACATTAGTGGGTGCACTCATGCAACCACACACACATTGAATTTTCCCATGAGGATTGCATAGCCTAGGCAAGAGGGATTCATTTATTGCAGGGATTTCCATCAGCAAAGATTTGCGTAGAGGAGGCAAGCTGTCTAGAAGCAGTAATTTGGCACATAAATTTGTCAATTTTTGTATGACAGTGTGAGACGATTGTATATTTTACTGAGATCTCCTTGATTAGATATTTGTATGAGATTGTTTCATGATCCATGATATATACATAATATATGATAGTGGGGTTTTTAGCTTTATGCTTTTCCGGTAAAAACATCTTTGTTATGTGTGATTTATCTTTCTTCTTGGTATTGCGATTGGCGATCATGTTTTAAATTCTGCAAGAATATTAGTAGAAGTGATTATGTATTTAATAGTGGCATATAATTGTTATCTCAGGAGAATCCAAGCAACACATAATTTGTATTAAAATTTCTACATGGGTGAGTGCAAGAACTTGGTGGCTGAAAAAGTGGCAATGGCATGATTAAGAACGCGCACTCGCGCATGTGTTCCTATACATATAGGTTTGGATATGGCCGAACCCACATATATTTCCATGTAGGTTTAGTTGCAAAACTGCACGTTGCAAACCGAGTGCGCAATCTTACTGATAAAAATATATTAGGGGCCCGAGTGTGATTTCTTCCCAAATAACGCTCCCTCTTCTCTCATTGGGCAAAGATAGTGGAGATAGAAAAGAAGAAGAAAGGGAGGAGGGCGAAACCATGTCTAGGTATGTTACATTTTTCTTAATTTTAATCCTATTTATCCATTCCAATTTCGTAATTTTCTCCCAATACTCTAAATTTTTTTAAAAATCTAATTTTGTATTTTAAATAAAAAAGGAACCTAATTTACATGTCATGGATTTTAAATTGCATCATATATAATACTATGGATCCCTAAGAAAACTTAAAACCCTCACAAGAAAAACAAGAAGATCAAAACCCCAACTCACCACCACCATACATTGTAAACATTGAAATTGATGAGGGTTTGGTTATATTATGAACCCTTGAGCAACAATTAAGGGAGAATAGAGAGCCTAACAGAGTATCCTTGTCCACTTATTTGGACATCATTGTTCATTCCATTGCAAGTGCCCAAGGGAAATTGACCTCTATTTATTATTATAGGGCATAAATGTATGAGTATTATAGCAATGGTTTGGACATAAACTAGATCAAAGAAATGGGCATTTAAAAACAAAAAATATTGTCCATTTTAAGGGATCCTAGAAATGGAAAATAACTACCATTAAATAGGAAACACATCTCCATTGACTAGTGCATCCATCCCGAGATTAGTCAAAACTAGACAGATATGTGGTACATGGTTTTTGATAAACCTTCGTGCAATAACATGGAGATGCCCTTATATTTTTTGAGAAAATTATGGGCTGAGTTTATTATGGGTAATCATGTCAACTACTTTGACATTGGTGACTTCTATGGGGTGGGTCTAGGGTCCACACATGACCAAGATAATGATGGGCATGACCCTGAGTTAGGTACCCATCCCCAATGCGAAGGCATAACCCCCCTACCCAACATCCTCCTGTTGCAGAGAAATTGCAACAAGTATCATAGAACTTGCAACAAGTACAGTGGGGAGAGGGCACATGGACATAGAAACCATCCATGTGAACCTCAAATATGCTCAATCTATGGGTAGATATGCTATGGGCCTATAGAGCCTAGTGGATAACATAGCTTCATGGAGGAGGTTAGTATCTTAACCCTCTCTATGTTCTTCATTGTTATATACTTATTTTGTATTTTTTGTATTTATATAGATATTTGATTGTATGTTGTTTTATAGTTGTTGTGTCCTAGAAGAATACCCTATACACCTATGGATGCATCAGTACCTAGCCCCACCACTAATGCACCCGTAGAGGCAGTTTCTTCATTAGGTGCACCGTACACACATGTATGTATCACATTTGATAGATTCATCATAGTCATTTATTTATTTTATGACATCCTCAAATTTTTTATATGTTCTCTCATTTCTACAGGATTTGGCATGAGGTGATGTCGAGAATTTTCCATCTGGGATGGACAAGTCACCAACATCACATGTATCATGTGTAAAATTAAATATAGTATAATTCTAAAAAC
>JASDQU010588021.1:26856-60414 GCA_032191745.1 Picea mariana | reverse complement strand
TTTTAATATTTGGTACTAATAGTTCAATTTTATTCATATGTATGCAGGATATCGATATATTTGTTAGGTATAGTATTATTACACCCCCTGGGCACGTAGGCATTTCTTCTGGGTTTCCTTTCTCCAGGTCTAGGGTGTTGGAATCATTTTTACCACCCACCCCCCCCCACCAGTTTTGGCCCCATTGACAGAGACTGCCACAATAGAGGTTGTCTTGGAGCAGTTGTACAACCTAGTGCTCCATCTTTCAGTGAATCTCCATTGATGCATGAGATATTTATGGCGAGATAATGCATTCATGGTATTTTTTTACGTTTCATGATTTTTGGTTTGTGCATATTTGTTAAATTTTCTTGACTTGATCTTTGTAACTAATGCAGGGTGGCATTGTAGAGAGATTGGGGTCGTGGAGGAGGGTAACACCCTCACCATTTACAGTTTCATATGCGGTGAGTTGTCTTAGGTTAAATGACAAAGTATCAATTTGTTTATGTCTATTAATTCATTAATGAAAAAAACTTATAACATTGTTTATTCTTTGTGCAGTCTCCAGAGCGTTGAAGCACGCCTAGGCCTATAACCTCTCGAGGTGCATCCTCGAGAAAGATAAGAAATATATATTTTCAAGATGCTCCTTAGGGTGGCGAGGGTGGTAATTTTAAATGATTGACCAACTACTATATATATATATATCATGGCATGTTTTTTATGATTCTCATTGTGTCTACATTTGATGTTGACGAATATATGAATTTCAAAGTGTATGAATTCTATATGTATTAATCCCTTGATTTGTTTCTAAAGTGATTATAAATACTTGAATTATGCATTAAGGAATAACTTAGGGTGGAAAATATTACTAAGTGCTAAATCCATAAGCAATTAATAGTTCTCAAGTAGCATTGCTTGCTAATCAACCATGTATCTTTACATCATCGATTGATCATTCCTTCTTAATTATTTGCATGAATGTTCTATGTATCCATATTACAACTCACATCCGACAATATGGACTACCTCTTGAATTATATTCATCTAAATCCAATGAAAAACCACACTCAAATAGTGGTTACTTGAAAATATTCTAACCTTAAAAAAGACATATTACAATAATTTATTATAGAAATAAATTTTCTCATTTATCTTCTACGTAATTGTAAATCACTTAACAATTTCAGTACAATGTTATTTTCTAGGGCACACACATTATTCCTCTCTTTCTATGCATGGCATATATAAAATCATTTGACTTATGCGTAACCCTTGATAAATGCCAAAAACATTAGTCAAGGACTCATTAATGCACATGTTTGTTTAGATTGTGTAGCAGATATATGTAAATTTTGTTAAACCCATCAATTATTAATAAAATTTATTCAGTCTTCCATGATTTCCACTAAACTTATTGATTTTGATCAATATAACAAGAGAGTTCACATGGAAAATAGATCTTAGAACGTGGGAGATTACGAAACTTCGTTATGCCACTCAGTTTGTATTTTATGCCCTCGGACTAAATTGGCCATGTGTCCCTGAATGACTTGAAGAGGTGAGTTGCAACTCGCGATAAAAATCAAAATATGAATCATATGGGTGAACCATCAATTGCATTAGATCCAGAGTATCGGGTTTCAACTAGGGGGTCCCCTCCACTGCCATTTCATCCAACGAAAAACCATTTGTTGGAGTATCTTCAGCACTAGGATTTTGGTCAATGTGGCATAGTGCAATTTCTGAAGAGGGGGTCGGTTTTCAAGAACATTATGTAGAGAATTTTTGGGTAGTGTATTTGCGTGGAACTTGGAAAAATAACTTTTTGGAGCTTACGAAACTCCGTTATGCCACTCAGTTTGTATTTTATGCCCTCATACCAAATTGGCCACATGTCCCTGAATGGCTTGAAGAGGTGAGTTGCAACTCGTGATAAAACTCAAACTGGTACTTGGATGGGAGAAACGTCAGTTGCATTGGATCCATAGCACCAAATTTCAACTGGGGGGGCCTCCATTGTCATTCTTTCCAACATAAAACTATTTTTTGGAGTATCTCCAACACTAGGGTTTTGGCCAATGAGGCATAGTGCAATTTCTAAAGAGGGGGTTGGTTTTCAAGAACATTGTGTCAGGGATTTATGGGTAGTGTATTCTCATGGGTCTTGTCCAAATATAATAGTGGGAGCTTACAAGACTCCACTATGCCAATCAATTTGTATTTTATGCAGTTGGACCAAATTGACCACATGTCCCTGAATGGCTTCAAGAGGCGAGTTGTAACTCACAATAAAACTCAAAACAAGAATCGGATGGGAGAAACATCAATTTCATTGGATAAGAGAATCGAGTTTCAACTAGGGGAGCCCCTCCACTATCATTTCATCCACTGGAAAACTATTTTTTTAAGTATCTATGACACTAAGGTTTTTCTCAATGAGGCATAGTGCAATTTTTAAAGAGGAGGTCGGTTTTACAGAACACTGTGTTGGGAATTTGTTGGTAGTGTATTCTTGTGGGACTTTGAAAAGTAGACTTGTGCGATCATATGAAACTCCATTTGCCACTCAGTTTTTATTTTATGCCCCTGGACCAAATTGGCCACATGTCCATGAATGGCTTGTAGAGGCAAGCTACAAATCATGATAAAACTCAAACCAAGACTCGGATGGGAGAACCGACAATTGCATTGGGTATGGAAAACTAGGTTTCAACTATCCAGGGGGATCTAATGTCATTCCATCCAACGGAAAACCGTTTGTTGGAGTATC
Source organism: Picea mariana (assembly GCA_032191745.1). NCBI lineage: Eukaryota > Viridiplantae > Streptophyta > Pinopsida > Pinales > Pinaceae > Picea > Picea mariana. Next base: position 57,653 of record JASDQU010588021.1, on the reverse strand, counting down.
TCTGACACTAGGGTTTTTCTCAGTGCTTAATACATATGTTTAAGCAAGGCATGTCATGGCAAGTCAAGTGAAGGCAAGGCATGGAAAGTTACAAGTAAAGTGAAGGAAAGGCATGGCATGGCAAGCGATAAGGAAAGGAAAGTGAAGGTAAGGCCTAGTAAGTGAAGGGAAGGCATGGCATGGAAAGTAAAGGAAAGATAAGGCAAGTGAAGGAAAAGCAAGGCAAGGCAAGTGAAGGCAAGGAAAGTGAAGGTGAGGCATGGCATGGCATGGAAAAGGAAATACATGTGAAGGCAAGACACAAATGGAAAGGAAAGTGAAGGAAAGGCATTGAATGATATGGAATGGTATGGCATGGCATGGAAAAGGAAAGACAATTGAAGGAAATAAAAGGAAAGTGAAGGGAAGGAAAGACAAGGCAAGGAAAGTGAAGGAAAGGCAAGACAAGTGAAGGGAAGGTAAGGCAAGTGAAGGAAAGGAATGACATGCCATGGAATGGAATGGCATGGCATGGCATGGAAAATGCAAGGAAAGTGAAGGCAAGGCAAGTGAAGGTAGGGAAAGGAAAGTGAAGGCAAGGCAAGGAAAATGAAGGCAAGCAAAGGCAAGTGAAGGGAAGGAAGGGAAAGGAAAGTGAAGGCAAGACAAGACAAGTGAAGGAAAGTGAATACAAAGAAAGGAAAATGAAGGAAAGGTAAGCTAAGGCAAGGGAAGGAAAGTGAAGGAACGACAAGGAAAGGAAAGACAAGTAAAGGAAAGGCAAGACAAGTGAAGGCAAGGAAAGGCAAGTGAAGGCAAGGCATGGAATTCTATGGAATGGCATGGAATGAAATGGAAAAGGGAAGATGAGTGAAGGAAAGGAAATTGAAGGCTAGGAAAGGAAAGTAAAGGAAAGGAAAAGAAAATCAAGGCAAGGCAAGGAAAGGGAAGTGAAGGAAAAGAAAAGTGAAGGCATGTGAAGGCAAGACAAGGCAAGGAAAATGAAGGCAAGGCAAGGAAAGTGAAGGCGTAACATCCCCAACCACCAACCGGTTGGGAAAGGCCACTACTCGGACACTTCACTTAGCTCTGATACCATTTTGTGGTATCCCGTGAACATACACACACACACACACACACACACACACACACACACACACACACACACATATATATGTAATTCATTTCTAATGAATTTAAAACAAATAACATAGAATTACTGCTACCATACAGACCCCTGTGGAATTGACAGTGATTCATACATGCAATGAAACACATGATAACATTACAAGAATCACAGATATGCACTATATACAACATATCTTCTAATACACATATCCATTTGGAAAATGACAATAAGCCCATACATACAACATATACAGGTCATACTCATCAATATAAACACAAACAATACACAACATGTAATGAACATAGAAGTGGTACTTATATTTTTATGGAGGACCATCAACTATGTGTAGACCTTCCACGAACCTCCCAACCTTATACCATGCTATTCATCACTCTCAACTGTGGGCCACCCCCGAGCTAGGACTAAACTCCACCGGGCAAGGGATTCCTAGGCTAGACAAGGTCAATAGGAAAGTCACATAGTTAATAGGAAGGATTCTCTCCTAGGAGCCACTTACGCCCACTGCTCACAGAATCTCATTCCCCACATGCCTGTCCCACCCCAGGAGTATACACCTTCACTGTCACACAGTCCATCGACTACTCCACCTCCCTTCTACAGGTTCAACAATAGGTCAAACTGAAATTCTCAGAGATCTATAGCATCTATGAGACTCCCTCTAGGAGAAATCACTTCCTCACGGGCCTAACAACCTTCTTCTTCAATCCACAACAACCTCTCTCACCTGGAGAGAGAATTTCTCACAGGCCTTTCAACCAGCCTCTTCAACCATAGGCTTGAAAACCCACCTCTTCAAACCAAAATAGAAAAGTCGCATAAGGCAATGGATGACTTAGTAAATTACGGAGGTGCACAATGGCCATGGGTTCAACACTGGAAAAATTGGTTGGTTGCGTGCTTTCTCAGTGCATGAGTAAATTCGTGAGGAGAGATGGGGAAGAATGGTCTAGCATAGCGAATATGGTGAGAGCGTGAGAGACAAAACTGTTTGTGCGTGAACCTTTGCGTGAGTGAGTCCCCCCCCTTAAAATTGCATGTGCCTGAGCTGACACATGTATCTAATGAATCATGTTCCTTTCCATTTGGAAGTCATTCCCTCTTCCCAAAGGAACTTAGGATAAAAACATATCCTTCTAATCAGCTTTTGGAATAATAATAAATTATTATTCTCTTGGAATTAAGCACTTAGGCTTAGCCCCTCTTTCCAACTTCTCAGCCCCCTCTCCCTTACCCAACCTAGTGGATCTTATCCCCCATACTCTTTCTTTGTGGTTGGTCTACACACATCGATGTTTTTATATTAATGATATGAATATTTACATGTACAAAATAGGCTTTTGGCCTTTAACACCTAGGCTCTCCAGCCTAATAAACACATAATCCCATAGCTTATAATTTGTTGGCTCACCAACCTACAAAAAATGTTACAATTCATAAATACAATTGGGGCTCGTCCTTGGGGATATTACAATCCCCTCCCCTTATTTTTGCATTGTTCTTAGTGCAACTTATTTACACAACATCAACAAGATTTTCACAATCTTAAAAAAGATGTGGGTATTATGCCTGCATAGAATCCTCATGCTCCCATGTCGCATCCTCAGGACCGTACAAGGTCCAATGGACCTTTACAAGCCTTATGGCTCGTTTCCAGAGATGTTTTCTCTTTCGGTCCAATATGCGTACCAGATGCACTTGCAAGACGCATTCTTGCTCCACCTGAATCACATTCCAATCAATAACATGATTAACATTAGGTATATATTTCTTAAGCAATCAAACATGAAACACATTATGTACAGTCATGGATGCAGGTAATGCAACCATATATGCAAATGGTCCAATCCTTTCCAGGATTTCAAATGGCCCACAATATCTGGCTACCAACTTGGAACAGTTTCCCAGCTTCAGGGAACTTCTGTTAGCTTTCACTTTCAAGAAAACATGATCACCCACTTTAAGCTCCCTGTGGGTTCTGTTCTTATCAACATAACTTTTCTTCTCGTGTTGGGAAGCCTTCAAATTTTTCTTAATATTTAGTATTTTCTCTTCCATTTCCTTGAGAAACTCTGGCCCAATCACTGCGCTATCAACTGGGTTGTCCCATCTTACTGGTGTGTTTCACTTTCTGCCATAAAGTGCTTCAAACAGGCTCATCTTCACTGATGCTTGATACCCATTGTTGTAGAAAAATTATACCAAGTGTAGGTATTCTTCTCATTTATATGTTTTGTCCATCACATACATCCTTAGCATGTCCTTTATCACTTGGTTCACCCTTTCTATTTACCCATCGGACCCAGGATGATAGGTTGTGCTGAAGTTCAGATTTGTTTCGAACCCTTTGAATAGCCCTCTCCAAAACTTTGAGGTAAATTTAAGGTCTCTGTCAAACATAATTATCTTGGGAATACAATGCAATCGTGCTAATTCCTTCATATAGATATCAACAACATTAGTTTCCTTGTGAGTAGTTTTTAATGGAATAAAATGTGAAGCTTTCATAAGCTTATCCATCACCACCATGATGGAATCATGCTTCTTGCTTGTTCTAGGAAATACTGTGATGAAATCCATTGTCACCACTTGATCCAGGTGGATATCACTGGCCACCCACCTTTTCCAACTCACTCAAAATAGTTTTCTGGCAATTTTGGTAATTTACTACTTTTAGCAATTTTTAACTTCCGAGGCCATTTTGAGGTCCTAAACGACGTTTTTGGGAAAATGGGGAGAAATATGGAAGTTCCTTCAATATTTCCTCCGAAATTAATCTCCTCAATGATACCTTTCCAATGGGCTATCATGCGCCTAAAATGGAGATCGTATGCAAAAGTTACAACCCTAGTAAGTTGATGTACTAACTTACCCAAACAGGGCCCACATGACTTTTGGTGCTTCATGTCCTAGGGTTAGGTTTTTGGATGTTTAGGGTTTTTGGCATTCCTATTTATTATAAAAATGCCTTCAGAGCCTCATTGTATTCATCTTCTTGCAAATGCGAGTAGCCGCCACATCTCTTCTCAGAGATAAGATACCAGCATTCTATCAAGTCTTTCACTCTATATTTTTACAATCTCTGTACATTTCTTTCATTAATAGAAATCATGTATTATTGTATCTCTGTGACTCTTGCTATATTTATGATATATATTTTTTATATTATTGTCTCTCTTGCAATATCTATGAATAGTTCTGTGTTATATCTCCGTGTTGGCCCTTGGTCATGAAAGGAAATAGAGAACAAGGATGAAAAGGTAAAAAGTGAACTTCGTGGGAGACATAGTGACTGTCACTGGGTCGAAGTGAGAAAAAGAGTAGAAAATATGGAGCGAAGTGTGAAAAATCAATACATTGGATAAGGAGATCGAGGATGACAGATCATCAAGGAAGATGGACTGAGGATGAATTAGGAAGTGGAAAAATCCACCATTGGATGCTTTGGAGAACCGCACAAGAAGGAAGGAAAGACAGGCTGACGAAGTCCGGAAAAAGTGGATCAAGTTGACCTAGGGTCTTAGACACCTAGGATTTTGGTAATTAGGGTTTTGACACCTAGGTTTTGACCTAAGTCTACCAGTTAGGTATTGGAATCCATAAATAAAGGTCAAGAGGACCCGAGTGGGGGATATATGATTGTTATTGATTTAGCTCTATTGTTTTGGTGATAGGTCATTGTATTGTGAGAGAGAAGTGTTGAATCATTATGGTATTGTAAGATCTTCAGCTGGGTACGAAGATTAGATCTTGCAGTTGGGTGCGAAGGAGGGGGGAGAGAAAGACAAAAGGAGAGAGAGGATCTACTGGCCAAGAGTGTAGATCAGAACTGTAAGCTTTATCTTAATATATCATAAGCACAGTTATGTGGACGTAGCCCTAGAGAGAGGGTGAACCACATATATTTTGTGTTGTGTGAGTGATTAAATGATGTGATCTCTGTCCTTATTATACTGTTATTTTCATTACTATGTTAGATCAAGATTTATAGCTACGCAGAGTAGATCTTGTTGATAAGTGATATATGAATATTGTGATTGATGTTATACAAGATCCACATGATAATCCCCTGGTTGTAGACATCTATATCCTGCAACCCCCTCATCGCTGCTTCGGGTGAGACTGCATTTGCTTCACAGGTGTTGCTGAAAAGGCCAGTGTCTAGGGCTTGTTGGTGCGCTCTTAGAGTGAACCCTGGGTCTGCCCCAGTTCCAACTCTTCGCTATCATTTCATGATGAAAATAATCTAGATTAGTGGTATCAGAGCAGGCTTCTCTTGATCATTTTCCAGTGCATGTCCCCGATAAGGTATGAGTATAGAAGTTTGGGTCTCGATATTGTCTCTCTTGAGGAAAATATCTCTCACACACCCAAGAAACCCTCAATGGTGGAAGAAAAGAAAAACGACGGAGTAGACAATCCTATGAATATGTTGCTTGAGCAAGCTCTCACACGATAAAGGGACGAAATGATGGAGAATTGTTCCCACATCCTTCAACGCCTATCGATAGCAACATGCGCATCTCCATCAAACAACCACTTTGGAAGCACCTCTCCTTTCAAGGTACATGTTAATTTTGATAGTCCCATATTTGAAGGTCAGATAGATGCGAATGTTCTAGACAAATGGTTAAATTTGTCAGATAGATGTGGATATTCCCATCTTGAAAATACAGTAGATTGGTCGGACCTAAAAAGGATAATGTTCAAGATCTCGGATAGCGACAAAAATACAGAAGCAGGACATACGCACAGTGGGAAAGTATTCCAAGGGGTTCACCTTGAGAACTTGTTTAAGAAAAACTACGGAGAAGAGGGTTTCTACAGTGGAGAAGAGGTAGATCTAACTGAAAAATAGCATCTAGAGCCCACTAGAATAGAAGAAGGGGAAGCTAAAGAACTGCACCAAAGAAAGATAGAAAACTTAGAAACTGTGTGGACTGTTGAATTAAGTAACGTTAATCCTCCTGTTGTCCCAACAGTACTGAGCAGTCAGAATAGTTAGAAGCACCAGAATCTGTAGAGTGTTGTTACTAGTAGCTCAACATCTACTCAGACACGAAGCCTACTCAGCTCTATGGTAGATGAAATGAGACTCCCTATCTTTAGAGGAGATGGATCTGAAGATCTAGATCAACATTGGTTTCTATGTGAAGCCATATGGAATATTAAAAGTATCACCGATGAATCCATAAAGAGAACCTAATTCAACACTACGCTAAGGGACCACGCATTGAGCTGGTACATGGAACTTGTCCAAGGACTGGCATAGCCTAAGCCCCTGAATGAGATCAAGAATGCATTGATTGCAGAGTTCAAGAAACCTAAGTCAGAGTCACAATGTATTACAAAACTAAAAGAAATTAAACAAAAGGTAGCAGAACCTGTTTGGGAGTTCGACAAGAGATTCAAGACCCTGACAGGTGGATTAACTTTTCAGATCCCCTATGAACAGAACAAAGAATGGTTCATCGCTACACTATTACCACACATAAGAGTCCCTCTGATGTAGCAGAATATTGAATCATAGGCATAAGCTTTGGAGATCACCATGAATCTTGAATCAACACCAATGGGAGAATCTAGCTTAGGCATTAGCCAAATCATGAGCCAGCTAACTAGTTTGTCTTTATAGGTCGAGGATATGAAGAAAGATAAGGGAAAATAAAAAAGGGAAGATATCTAGTGTGTAAGATGCATATTTGAAGGCCATGATAAGGAACATTGTTCCTTGTTTCATGAGTACTTGGCCTCAGAGGCACCGAGCCCCTTGAAGCAAGTTAACCTACCCTGGTGCGATGTATGCAGAAATAGGCATCGCCCAGGTGAGTACTACTACATGCAGAAGTATGTTCAGACACCCACAAACTTGTATTGTACATTGTGTAAATCAGTGGGGCAGGATGATCGATATTGTAGAGATTATGATCTCATTCATGAAATGTCGAGAGACATATACAAGATTCAAGGTGAAGTACAACAAGAAGGAAACACTCCATAGTACAACTCTCCAGAGAGAGAAAACTTCACTCCTCACAGTGGATACAGAGGACAAGGACAAGGAGGAGGTATGGGATGAGGCCGAGGACAAATAATCTGTTACAAATGTGAGTAGCTAGGACATTTAGCAAGGGATTGTCAGAATCCTTGTACAACCTGTAGTTACTGTAACGCCTTCTAGCATGTCATAGAGGAATTCCCTGTGCTACTGGCTAAACTTCAGGAAAGACGAGGACCTCAACAGAACCCACAAGTAGAAATGATAGATGATGAACCTTGCGGAGAAGACCCTAGAGTCACTGTTATCACTCGAGGAGGAGCTGCTACAGGAGAAGACAGAGCAGCCCAAGGAAAGACTGAAAATGAACACAGAGTCAAGAAAGCTACAGAAAAGACCCCAATGTTCGATACTAAGAAAGAAAGACATATATTCGAGGAGGCAAGAAAAGAGTTCAAAAGAGGTCAAGGATCCTTATTGAAGAGACAACCAGAAATCAAAGAATATGGCATGCCTCAGGCGTTTGATCCATCTGTATCGCCAATAGAAGGGAAAGAGGTAAGTAAACTCATGGAATTTTTGTGCACTTGTGTTAAGTTGATTCAAGATAAAGGTGCTATACAAGAATTACAAGATTTAATCAAGAAGTATGAGCTAGGAAAGATAGACCCCTTACTGAATAAGGAAGTGCACCAAATTGAAAAAAGGAGAAGGAAAAATAAAGAATTACACTTGAATGCTTAGATGGGAGAGTATGAGATAGACTATGTGGTCCTCGACTTAGGGTCGAAGGTCAATGTCATGATGAAGCAGACTTGGGAACTGATGGGAAAAACCAAGCTGATATATTCCCCTATCAGGCTTCACATGGCTAATCAGCAAGCTATCAACCCATTTGGACGATTAGAGCATGTCCTAGTGGACATCGATGGAGTAAGAACCTTTGTAGATTTTGAGGTAATTGAAATTGTTAATGATAGCTTCCCTTACCCTGCATTGTTATGAATTGATTGGGCCTTCGACAATTCTATTGTTATTGATCTAAAGAAAATATGAATGACATTTGAGAAAGTTGGCCTTAGGGTCATTGCACCTTTATATCCATATGAGCGTCCACGATATACAAATCCTATCAGAGAAGAAGACCACACATTTGAACTAGAAAACATCTACAAATTAATAGCCAGACAACAGGATTTTATCAACTCTACAGCTGACAGGAATTTAAGCTGGCGAAGTGACAACGCATATTCATCCGACTTGGAGAACTGACAGAACCATATTTATGAAGTATCAACAAGAATATGTGCCAGGCTAACCAGAGAAATTCGCAGGATTGGCACAACAGTGAGTAATCTAACCACATTTGATGGGATGAACCCCTTAGAGAACTTCTTATCAGAATTTGAGATAAGTGTACCAACACAATAGAGGTTGTTGGCAATGGATGAGGCCATGAAAGACACACTAGAAGGATGGTGGAGAACGCACAATGGAAACATCACAGACTGGACACAGTGTCAAAATTTTATGACAACGCAGTTCTCAACACAAGCAGTAAGCTGTGAAGTGAGGTATACAGGTTGAAGTTGCCCAAAGGACCAGGTACGCCACTGCAAAGAGGCCTGGAGTGACATTCCTAGAGAACAATGGGTACACAAATTCGTCAATACGCTGGATACCACCTCGATTAACTGGTACCTTCAAGCATAGTTGCGCCTTGTCACTTTAGAATGGGAAGGTATGATCTAGAATTTTATAACCACCTTTTTGTTTGAAAGTGAATTCCCTTTAGCAGATCAAGCACTACAGATGGTGAGATAGAAAGTATTTAAGGAGGCATATGGCCTCCCTTTGGAACAAGATGAGGATGAATAAACTGCGCCCCTCTAGAAACTGCATATCTTCTACAACATTAATGCCAACAAAGACGATGATCCAAGGAATGTGAATATCGTAAAAATAGAAGGCCAGAGAGATGTGGAAGGACTAGGAGTTGAAATGCCATTCATCGGACAATCGATAAAGATAAAGAAAGTCAATATTGGGACAGAGGAGACACCAAATCTTGCCAATTTTAGAGATTACTGGGACGCTGCTACCATTGACAAAATCACAAAATTATTGCGTGAGTATCAGGACTTGTTCTTGACCAAGTTCACTGATATGAAGGGTATAAAAGGACCTATGGGAGAGATGATAATACCTTTGAAACTAGATGCAAATCCAGTCAATAAAATACCCTACAGATTGAGCCCTAAATATAAGGAAAAAAAGAAGATTGAGCTCGATAGAATGCTGGAAGCAAGGATTATTGAACCTATCGAGGAGTCAGAGTGGATTAGCCCCATGGTAGTGCAAGATGAGAAGATAGGTGAAATCAAAATTTGCGTAGATCTCAGGAAGCTAAATGATTCTTTTCTACATGATCCTTTCCCTACACCATTCACAGACGAAGTGTTGGATACCATGGGAGGCCATGAAGTACATTCTTTTACAGATGGGTTTTCAGGATACCATCAGATCTGCATCGCCAAGGAGGACCACCATAAGACTACATTTTCCACAGAGTGGGGATCCTACCAATATACAGTAATGTCATTTGGATTGAATAATGCCCCAACCATCTCTTCCAGGGTGGTGGTTGAAGCGTTCAAAGAATTTTTACATAAGTTTTTAGAAGCATACTTTGATGACTGGACTACTTTTAGTTTGTTGAAAAATCATATTGAATGTCTAAGGCTAATGCTAGATAAATGCAGGTAGTGTCAAATTGCTTTGAATTTAAATAAGTATATATTCTTCTCACCATTTGGAGTATTATTAGGTCATATTGTATGCAAGCAAGGATTGTTGGTGGATCCATACATGATTGCAATTATAGTTGATTTTCCACCACCTACTTCAGTCAAACAACTACACACCGCGCTAGGAAATACTGGCTATTACAGGAAATTTATCAAAGGATATGCTCATATTACTGTGCCAATGGAGAATTTATTAAAGAAAGACTTTCAGTTCGGTTGGACAGAAGAATGCCAGTAGAGCTTCGACACACTGAAACAAAAATTGGTAACTGCACTTATTCTATTCTTTCCAGACTAGAGAAAGGAATTTCATGTGCATGTTGATGCATCTTCCATTACATCAGGACAAGTACTGGAACAACCTGGAGAAGGGGACATTGATCATTCATTAGCATTTTCCAGTAGGAAGCTGTCCACAACTAAAGTTAATTACACCACTACAGAGAGAGAGGGACTAGCCATGGTGTATGCATTGCAAACATTCCACCACTACTTGTTGGGAGGGAAATTTAAAATGTTTACTGATCAGTCTGCGCTAAAGTACCTAGTGAACAAGCTAGTGTTGGAGGGGAGAATCTGCAGATGGCTTCTGCTCTTTCAAGAATATGATTTTGAGTTCATAGTTAAGCCAGGAAAAATGAACAAGGGCCCATACCACCTGTCAAGGTTGGAACATGGTGAAGAACCTACAAGTCTGGAGGATACATTACTGGATGCACAATTGCTCTCCATTAGAAATATTGATGACCACTTTGCAGACATAGTCCAGTTCCTATCAGCAGGAATGGCTCCAAGTGAGTATACAATCTCCCAGAAAAAATAGCTGGTGGTGCACATTGCATATTTTTCACTGATAGCTAGTTAGCTATATAAAATGGGACCTGATGAGATACTAAGAATATGTGTTATGAAAATAGAACGCTCGATGATCCTCACAGAATATCATGAAGGCATCGTAGGAAGACATTACACAGAGAAAGAAACTGTGCACAAGGTTCTGCGAGCTGTCCTTTGGTGGCCTACGTTACACATAGATGCTAAAGAATATACCAGAGCATGTGATGTATGCCAACGAGTTGGAAAACCATCCCCAAGATATGAGATGCCATTAGCAGCATAGATGACCTTGCAGGCATTTGAAAAATGGGCCATTGATTTCATGGTACCTATAAACCCACCAAGGAAGCACACAGGAGCAAGGTATATTATCACTGCGACATAATACCTGACTAGATGGGTCGAAGCAAGAGCAGTCAAGGACTGTAGTGCAACTACAGCTGCACGTTTTATATTTGATGACATAATAACTAGGTTTGGATGACCTAAGGTCCTTATGAGTGATCAAGGTACACACTTTATCAATAAGACAGTTCAAGCCCTGACTAAAGAATTTGTAGTCCAGCATCAGAAGAGTACACCTTACCATCCACAAGAAAACAGAATAGTTGAAGCATTCAAAAAAATCTTGGAGACAACATTGACAAAGATTTGTAGTGTGAATAGGGATGACTGGGATTTAAGAGTACCAACAATACTCTGGGCTTATAGAACCACTTTCAAGAAATTAACAACAGAGACCCCTTTCAAGTTGGTTTATGGTCTCGAAGTTGTTGTCCCGATGGAGTACTTGGTACCGAGCTTAAGAATTATTGCATTTACAGACATGGATGATATTGGCATTGTTCATGAGAGGCTAGCATAGTTAGTTGAACTAGAAGAAGACAAATTCATTGCAGGCTTCCATCAGCAAGTTCAAAAGGAACAAGAAAAGGCCTACCATGACAGGCACATCAAGAAGAAGATATTCAAGCAAGGTGATTTATTACTGGTGTATGACAATAAGTTTATCAAACACCTTGGAAAGTTTAGAATGCATTGGCTTGGACCATATGAGATTGCCTATATCACAGAAGGAGGAACTGCGCAACTGAAGACGTTGAATGGAGAATGGAAAGAAGGATTGGTGAATGGGGTTCGACTGACATTGTACTATGACAACCAGCTGGCTCATAGCTCTAAGTAAAGGCATGAGGAAAATGGTTTAGGTACCAGGTGTAGTTGAAACTGGGTACCAAACACAGAAAAGACAGTCTGCACAAAGATGGGAAGGAGACATAAAGAATAAAGAAAAGGCTGCAATGTGCAGTCCAAAGTCGAAGTAAGAGAAAAGGAGCAGATCTGAAGTGCCTCAGGATGAGTCACAGGTGAGTTTTAGGGGCCTGTTGGCCCTTGGTCATGAAAGGAAACGAAGAGCAAGGAAGAAAAGGTAAAAGGAAACTTCACGGGAGACACAGTAACTATCACTGGGTTGAAGTGAGAAAAAGAGCAGAAAAGATGGAGAAAAGTGTGAAAAAACAAGCGGTTGGATGAGGAGATTGAGGATGACAGATCAAAAAGGAAGATGGACTGAGGATGACCTAGGAAGTGAAAAAATCCACCATTGGATGCCTTGGAGCACCGCATGATAAGGAAGGAAAGACAAGCTGGCAAAGTTTGGAAAAAGTGGATCAAGTTGACCTAGGGTCTTAAACACCTAGGGTTTTGGTAATTAGGGTTTTGACACCTAGGTTTTGGACTAAGGTTGTTGGTGAAGTATTGGAATGTATAAATAAAGGTCAAGAGGACTTGGGTCGGGGATATATTATTGTTATTGATTTAGCTATATTGTTGTGGTGAGAGGTCATTGTATTGTGAGAGAGAAGTGTTGAATCCTTCTAGTATTGTAATATATTCAGCTGGGTGTGAAGATCAGATCCTACAGTTGGGTGTGCAGGAGGGGGGAGAGAAAGACAGAAGGAGAGAGATGATTTGTTGGCCAAGAGTGCAGATCAGAACTATAAGCTTTATCTTAATATATTATAAGCATAGTTCTGTGGACGTAGCCCTAGAGAGAGGTTGAACCACATATATTTTGTGTTGTGTGAGTGATTAAATGTTGTGATATTTGTCCTTATTATATTTTTATTTGCATTACTATGTTAGATCAAGATTTATAGCTGCGCAGAGTAGATCTTGCTGATAAGTGATATATGAATACTATGATTGTTGTTATACAAGATCCACTTGATATTCCACTGGTTGTAGACATCTCTGTCCTGCAACTCCCTCATCGTTGCTTCGGGTGAGACTGCATCTGCGTCGCAAGTGTTACTGAAAGGGCCAGTAGCTAGGGCTTGTTGGTGTTCTCTTGGAGTGAACCCTGGGTCTGCCCTAGTGCCAACACTTCGCTCTTATTTCGTGCAGAAAATAATCCAGATTAGTGGTATCAGAGCATGTTGCTCTTGATCGTTTTCCAGTGCATGTCCCCGATGAGGTATGGGTATAGAAATTTGGTTCTAAATCTTGTCTCTCTTGAGGGAAATCTCTCTCGCACACCCAAGAAACCCTCAATGGTGGAAGAAAAGAAAAACGACGAAGCAGATGATCCTATGAACATGTTGCTTGAGAAAGCTCTCACGTGATAGAGGGACGAAATGATGGAGAATTGTTCCCACATCATTCAACGCCTGTCAATAGAAACATGCGCATCTTCATCAAACAACCACTTTGGAAGCACCTCTCCTTTCAAGGTATAGGTTAATTTTGATATTCCCATATTTGAAGGTCAGATAGATGTGGATGTCCTAGACAAATGGTTAAATTTGCTAGATGGTTATTTATCTATTCACCAATTTTTCGACAGGGAAAAGATCACCTTCACACTCTTTAAATCTCTCCCCCATGTCAAACACTGGTGGGAAACTTACTGGGAGAAAATTTCCATAGATGAGTCTGGAATATATGGGGCCAAGCCCACTTGGTATTTTTTTGTGGATGCGGTAAAGAAACAGTATTACCCTGTTGGAAACTATGAGGACATGTACATGAGATGGAACACACTACAACAAGAGAGGGACCAAGCAGTTTTGGAGCTCACCAATACCTTCCATACCTTGGACACAAAGCTGGGTATCAAAGACTCCGACCGACATTTGGTTCTGAAATACCATGGGGCTCTACACAGATACATCCAAACTAAAATGGATTTTATGGACATCTCATCACTCGGTGTTGCTTATCGATATGATGTTAAAATCGAGAAGAAATTTAAGCGCCAAATCAAACAAGAGTTTGGGTTTGCAAATCCACAACAACCAAAGTATGAAAAATATGGCCCTAACTAACAGTCTCCCGAAAACTAGTCCAATCCACAAGAAAAGAAGGGTCACGGGAAGACAAAAAAAGGACACTGGAAAATGGCACGATTTCCACAAAATCCCTTGGAACAACACTGATGAATGTCGCTCAAAACAATCATTGGTGGCTGAGATCAAAGACAAGGAGATGAACCCTGATTTAGAATATGATTATGAAAATACTGGTAAAGGATAGATAATTGACGCATACCCCACTACTATTGTCGCGATCACAAAAATTCAACCAGAAGAACCAACAGATCCTGAAGAGGGGGATCACCTTTTTCATTCAAAAATGTGGGTGAAGGGGACCCCGCTGCATTTTATTGTTGATAGCAGAAGCTAGAAGAACCTCATCTCAGTAGAGGTCATCAAACAATTGGGATTGTAGACAACACCAGACCCGCAACCATACAACATCGGGTGGATTTTCCAAGGATGAGATCATCGTGTCAGCCAGTATTGTCGATTGTCATACGTCATCCAACCCTTCAAGGATGAGGTATTATGTGATGTTTCCCCACTGGATGTCTGTGATGTGCTCTTGGGCCAGCCATATATGTGGAGACATCATGATGTTTATGAGTCTCGACCTCGCAGTGTCATTGTTTCTCTAGGGGGTCATCTCTATAGAATACCAGAGGTAGTTCTGACTATTGTTCCACCTAAAAAATTCCGCAAGGTATTATGTCATACTGCAAAATTCAACATCTTCAGAATCTGTTCAGAACAAAAGGACACTGCAACCACTACAGCCTCGCCCCAAGAACCTTCTATCCAATAGAAACAGGTCTATAAGGTTGCAGTTAAGAACACAGATTCCTTCTACACATCAACCTCTCATGTAGCTCAACTTGTTGAACAACCTCATCCTCAACAGGTTCGTGACAAACTTCTACAAACTAAGCAACGTGACATCTCCAACAAGGCAAACAACTAACCAAGATTCAAATTCAACAAACATTTTTTCCTCTCCCCCGGGTACTCAACGCAATGGAGACCATTGCTTCCCAGGGCAGGAGGATTGATCTAGGTGGATATTGGTGGCCACCCACCTTTTCAAACTAGATCAAAACAATTTTCTGGCATTTTTGGCAATTCACTAGTTTTAGCAGGTTTTAACTTCCACGACCATTTTTTAGGCCCTAAATGATTTTTTTGAGAAAATGGGGATCAATATGTAAGTTCCTTCAATATTTCCTCTAAAATGAATCTCCTCAACGATACCTTTCCAACGGGCTATCATGCGCATAAAACAAAGATCGTATACAAAAGTTACGACCCTGGGAACTTGATGTACTTACTTACCCAAATGGGGCCCACATGACTTTTGGCACTTCATATCCTAGGGTTAGGTTTTTGGATGTCTATGGTTTTGGGCATTCTTGTTTATTGTAAAAATGCCTTTAGAGCCTCATTGTAATCATCTTCTTGCAAATGCGAGTAGCCGTCACATCTCTTCTCAGAGATAAGCTTCCACCATTCTAGCGAGTCTTTCACTCTGTATTTTTACAGTCTCTGTACATTTCTTTCATTAATAGAAATCATGTATTACTGTATCTTTGTGACTCTTGTTGTATTTTCGATATATCTCTGTTATATTGTTGTCTTTCTTGCAATATCTCTAAATATTTATGTGTTATATTTCCACTCTCATTTCGTGCCGAAAATAATCCGGATCACCACTTCCCACTTCCACTCAGGAATGGGTAAGGATTGTAGTTCCTATGTTTAGCTTTGACATTCTAACACTCCATACATCTGTTGATGTATTCTGCAATTTCCTTATTCATACCTAGCCAAAAGTAAATGGCTCTTGACTGTTGCCATTGTTTTCTGATATCCAGGGTGTCCAACATAAGGCATATTATGTATTTATTTCAAGATCATAATTCTGAATTCCTGGAAATTAGGTACATAAATTCTATGTTTGTACATGAGTGTTCCATCATCTTCCAATTTATAATCTTCAACTTTTTGCGGCATTTTACCTTGCTGCAATTTTGTTACCAATTCCATGTACTGCAAATTTGATTTTCTAGCCTCCACAATTCTTTCTTTCAAATATGTTTGGTACACGCTAATGGTTGTAGCATGAAACTCATGCACTCTCCTTCTGAGTGCATACACCACTTTGTTCTCCTTTCCTTTTATATGCTTGATATCAAATTCATACTCATAAAGGACTTCCAACCATCTACTCTGCCTAGAATTCAAGGTTGGCTGATCAAACAAATACTTCAGGCTGTTATGGTCTATCCTCAGTTCAAACCTCCCTCCCATGAGGTAGTGCCTCAATTTATTCAGGGCGTGCACTATGTCTGCCAACTCCAAATCATGAGTTGCATAGTTCTTTTCATGTTCCTTTAGCTTTATGTATTCATAACATACCACAAATCCATTCCGACTGAGGACTCCCCCTAGTTCTTCTTTGCCTGCATCTGTACACACTACAAAATATTCATTAGAATTTGCAATCCTCAGGATTGGAGCACTGGTTAACAACTACTTCAAATTTTGGATGCTCTTTTCACACTCTTTTGTCCACTGAAATTTTACCCCCTTCCTTTGAAATGAACTGATTAGGTGAACAATTTTCAAAAACCCTTCAATGAATCTCGTGTAATAGATATCTAGATCCATAAAGGATCTGACTTTTGTCACATTCTTAGGTGATGACCATCCTCTAATGGCCTCTATCTTCTCAGGTTCCACTGCTATCCCTTCCTATGAAATGACATGTCCCAAATAATGAATCTTCTTTTGATAAAATGAGCACTTGCTCAATTTGGCATACAACTGATGCTCTCTTAGCACTTGCAACACCATCCTCATATGATGTTCATGCTCTTCCTCTGACTTGGAATACACCAGGATGTCATCCAAAAATACTATGACAAACTTGTCTAGATATTCTTTGAATACGCCATTCATTAGGCACATGAAAACAATGGGTGCATTTGATAACCCAAATGGCACCACTGTGAATTCATAATGACCATACCTTGTTCTGAAGGCCGTCTTGCTGATGTCTTCATCCTTTATCCTCACCTAATGGTACCCTGACCTAAGATCTATTTTTGAAAATATCTTGGCATCCTTCAACTGATCAAAGAGATCATCGATCCTTGGCAAGGGATATGTGTTATTTATAGTAATTTTATTCAACTGTTTGAAATCGTTGTACAATATCAATGTCCCATATTTCTTATTCATGAAAAATACCGGAGCACCCCAAGGTTACACACTTAGGCGTATATACCCCTTCTTCAGAAATTATTCAAGATGCATTTGCAACTCCTTTAACTCTGGTGTACTCATTCTGTAAGGATATTTTTGACACTGGAGCTACTTCAGGCATCATGTTTATAGAGAAATCAATATCTCTCTTTGGGGGTAGTCCTAGTACCTCCTTGAATATATCTTCAAAATCTTCCAAGACTACATGGTCTTCAATATTTGACACCTTATCCTTAGGTGTTTCATCCATATGGGTTGCAAATATTTGACATCCCTTCCTGTAGCACTTTTTCAGCTGCATTGTTGAGATTTCTCTAATAGTCACTTCCCTTGGGATTCCCTGCACTTTCCTGGGGTTTCCTTCCTCATCCAGGCAAGTGAATGCATTGTTATGACAGTCAAAGATGGCATGGTGTTGGTCCAACCAATCCATCCCAATTAGATAGTCATAGGAACCTAAAGGTAAGATGTTCAATTCAACCCTTGTGCTCAGTCCATTCATTACCATTGGACAAGACTTAACCAACTCAACAACCTTTCTCTTGTCTCCTGTAGACAACTTCACTAACCAAGATTTTTCATTCTTGATTCTTGGAAAATGCAAACTTTCCACCATTCTAGGATCTATATAACTATGACTAGCTCTTGAATCAATTAAAATAGTAATGGTTTGGTTGTTGATCATACCTTCCACTTCAATCATATGTGATTGATACTTTGCTTGCTTTCTGTCTAGGGCTGCATAGATCCTTGGTACACTTCTTCCCATGTCCTCCATTTTTTATTCTTGTTGAACATTGTGGACAACTCTCACTTTGTCATTTTTGTGGGGGAAATCTATGTACCTATTATTTCCTTTACAACCCCAACATTCCATAGGTGGTTGTCTTGGCATTTGGCCACCTACTTCAGCCTTTTTGGGCTCTCTCAAAATTGGTTGTCCTTGGAGGATGTTTCTGAAAAAGGATGGCTTAGTTCCCTTCTTCCTCTGATCCATATTGAATTTCTTCTTGTCTTCTCAAGATTTTTGGAAAGTTGGCTTTCCTTTATGATGACCATATAAGCATTTTTCTCTCCTTATGGTTTCTTCCATAGTTTTAGGATCATCATATTGGATCTTGTCACTAATGAAAGTTGGAAGTCCACTGAAATATCTTTGGATTTTGATAGTATCATATTTGATGAAAGGAACATACTTCAACAGCTCTAGGAATATTCTTTCATACTCATCTATTGTCATGCTTCCCAGCTTGAGTTCAAAGAACTCTTTCATATTTCTGTCATATTATCTCTTAGTCAAGTATTTCTTTTCGAAATACTTCTTTAATTCCCTCCAAGTAACATTTTTCTCTTTAATGTGCTTCACCTGCACAATTTGGTCCCACCACATGGATGCCTTTCCTTTTAGTTGATACATTGCAATTCTCCCTTCTGCATGAGAGGAGTAATTCTGCAGTTGAAAATATTTCCTCATGCCAAGCAACCATGTCTCAACATCTTACTTCTTCTTGTGCTCTCCATCAAATGTAGGAGGTTTAATCTTGTTCATTTCACCCATCAGTTCATCCACTCTAGATATCCTATTATTTTTGGTAGGAGTTGGTCTTGAACTACTGTGTGCCCTCCTCTTGGAGTGCACTTGGGAGTGATGATGGTGTCTGCCAACACTCCTTGATTTTCTCTTCTCATGAGGAAACCCATGACTTCCTGATTTACTAGATTCACTCTCCTTATCCAATTTATTTTCTATTATTTCTAGGCTCTGTATCAACTTTATGTTGAATTATACCTATTGTTCCCTGGATTTCATGAGATTTTTGTTGTCTACACGGTGATTCTGGACATGTTTCTGCAACTTTTCAATGATTTTCATCATGTCCAAGTTCTCGTCTTTTTCCTCTCCGTGACTATGAGAGTTTGATTCTTCTTTATCCAACTGATCATTTATTCCTCTAACTTCGTCTTCCGGACTGTATGCCTCTTGTGCATCCCCCATTTCTCTGCACTATGTGTTGATCCTTATCTGATTTAACTATCTGTTTAACTCTACAAAAAAAATGTGCAATCAACCAAAATTTGTCAGGCCATCATTCCTTAACAAATTCCATAGTATTCATAACCCGATCTGATTCAAAGAAAACTTTCAGATTTTATTCTGCGATTATTGATCAATCAAGAATCCCCACATATATTTTCTTTCTGAGCTATGCTCTATTCTACAATAATTTTCGGGCACTGGCCCCTTTCTCTTATCCCCCAACGCATGTGACCATGGGCTGTGGCCAAGCATTAGGTCGATAGGCACTTATTCGGGACATTGAGACTCCAGGCTTCAGAAGTTCCTAACCAAGTATTTGTAACTCCCCAGAGTGTCGAATGGGAAAACTTACGAAGTGTGGGGAGTGGATCTATGGTCCATTATTCATTAGCAACCAACGAACGAGATGCGATATAACCCTCAGCAAGGGAATAAGACTATTGTCGTATAGTGGTTAATCTTCACGCAAGTCTCATCGATTGTAATCATCAGTGCTCAGATCGATGAATCATAATCAATTCCGCACCCCCTCCCCCTTGCCTTTCTTCCTTTAATGGTGGGGGGTATCTCCACTGCATAACATAGAAAAATTCTTCCAGAGATTCTAGTCTTCGAACTACGACATCTGGTTCCATGTGTCCTCTGGGCCCCAGGGTTTCAATGTGTTATCACTCCAAGAAACTCTTTGAGTTTGTGGGTCAAAGATGCTTGGTAACTTAAGGTAAACTTATTCTTTGTATTTTTGTATGTGTGGATCAATGGGATAACTCAATTATAGTATGGTATTCAAATAGTCAAAATGAGAATCAAATGAACTAGTGTTGTCAAGGATCAATAATCAGATGATAGCTTTTAAGTGGGTGAGAAAACAATGCTTATAAACCAAATACAAATGTAGGGTTTAATAAACAATGATAAGAAAGTATTAATCAAGTTATGAGATAACCAATGAGATGATAATCATTCTGCAGCTAAAACAACTTGAATAAGAGTACAGAAGGAAAGATGAGAATCTGACATCAATAGAGAGAGAAAATTGTGATTTGTATTATCATATGGAAAACTCTGTTTACAATATAGTATTTTCTGTATCCAAAATCGAACCCTCGCATCTGAAAAAGATAGGCATTTATATCCTTTACAACAAGTCTTAGATCCTGGAAAATCGGATCTAGATTTCTAAATATAGAAAATAGAAAACAAAACTAAATACAATAGGATAACTAAGAACTAGTTCCTATGAATCGAACTGTCTTCAAAGTTTGTCTTCGACATCTGGTCTTCATCATTGCTATGTCTCTGATGTGTCATGGAGGAAAGGAAACGTGTATTCAGTGGTTGGAAAACTTTCAACGTCTATGAACAAAGCTTTAGTTGACCAATTAAGCATTCACCTCCAAAATCTCCACGAATCTCTGAAACTGAATATTTGATGATTTGGTGATTAATCTTTTTGATACTCTCTTATCCTTTAAATAACCAAAAAATCATTCTGTTTGAGCTCAAATCTTCAAAATTTTTACTTTGCGGTTTCACCAGCTATTTCTCCTTAGGATTTGCTAATTAGATGATGAAAGTTCTACTTTTCAACAACTAATTGGTTATAATTGCGCCTTCTGTACTGGTGAAAACTCTGTTTTAGTAAAAAGGAAAACCTTTCGTGTTCAAAATAAAAAATCATTGTTTATTTGATTCTTATCCCTGAAAATTTACAACAACTTGTGCCAACACCTGTAGATTTAGATGTGTGGTAATTTTTTCCTTCAACTTTTGATTTTCCTCTTCAGGCACCTAGCTAACCACCATAAGCTATTATAATCCTTTGTGATCTTTTTCTTCTTCTTCTTATCCTTTATACTTTCATGTGCCAGCTTCTCAAAAGATGCATTGGTATTTGCAAAATTCTTTGATAAAGCTTTATATCTTTCCTATATCACCCTTTCTAGAACCTCCTGCTGTGCTATTACCACTTTCATCTCCTTAATCTTCTGTGATTTCTTTGATTTCTTATTTCTTGAGGTTTCACCTTCATCTTTGGAAGTAAAAACTTCAAAATCCTGTGCAAGTTCCATGGAGTGCTATGGACTTTTGATGGCTGGACTTTCATCATCTTTTTATGGTTTTGTGTCTGAATCTGTGTATGGAAGATTTAGAACATTAACCTTCTTTACTGTGGATTGCTCAGGGTTTGTTTCAAAATCTAGTTTCTTTTTAACTTTTTTGGGCTTCATGCTAGACTTTTTATCTTCTGGTGACTTTGGAAGATCTCTCCTTCTCTTTGTTCTACTCTGAGGGGTTGGCTGCTAATTTTCTGCTTTCTTCTTTTCATTTATAGGTTGAGTTTGGGTCTCAAAACCTTCCCAGAATAGAAAGTGCTGCCAAGTTCTTTTTCTCTGTCTCAATTCTTCCAAGATGATCATTTTAACCAGGTCCTAATAAAAAAGGGCATTTTTGTTGCTAAATGGTTCGGATTTGATCCTATTACACACCTTTGTTAAGTTTTTATGAAGAAAGAAAGACAAATTTAGAAGGACCTTCCCTATGCAGTGATCTAGGAGTCTAAAGTGATATAGCATCAACTTGTCATACCTGCCCTCTGAGGTTATATATAGATGAACGCCTTTGAACAAAAATTGCCATTCCTCTTCAAGGTAAGAAACATGGATACTTTTCTTCCAGGTTATACTTCAAAATTCTATCTTGAGGTATGATCTAAAATCCAAATTCTTGGTCACCATTGTTTTAAGCCAACTTTGGGTTGTTCTAGGCAAGTGAGTTGCTGAAGCGATGGAAAATTCATCAACTATTAGTTCCAGAGAACCCACTGTAGCTTTATTTCCATCGTATGACTTTGCAAAATTCTCTGCTATCACCTGGTGATAGCCCTCCTGCAACTTTTCCACATATGTCATACAACCTGTGTTTGAGAAATGCTTCTGCACCTCTGGATAAGACTGCAAAAAAGATAAATTGTCTAAGTCTTTCTTCAGAAGTAGTCCTCCTTGATTCCTTTCCATCTACAACTTAATCACCAGTTAATTTGTACACGGTTGAAAAAATAATCTTCTTAATAAGGAAAAAGGCTGGCGCTGGTGAAAAAGACCCTGTGTTATCAATTGAAATATGAAGCCCCATAATAGAATTTTCGAACAGTGTGAGTTTAAAATAAGAAATGATGATTTGATTTGATGTCATCAGATAGCTGGTACTTTATCCTCTGGTTGCAATGATGATTATGAGTTCATCACCTCCTCAAACCCTCATATGTTTTCCGCATGAAATACGTGAGCACAATCTATCATGATGTCCTTCTAGAACGTGATGAAAAGGTGTCACCACTCATTTTCTTCCATTAGCTCGCCATGATGACTGTATGACATGTGTCCGACGTATCCTTTTTGTGTTTATGGAGTCATTGGAGAAAAACCCATGTTAACACTTTCACCGGCTCACTTGCTGCTGGGAATACACTTTAGTCGTTGAAACCTGAGGCTTTCACCAGCTAACTTCAACTTCAAAACAAATGTTATTTGTTGAAAGGATTTTTCTTGATTTTTTGAAAGGCCTTTTGAGGATCGATTTATTTCTAGGATAACATCTTAAATCCTATGTTTTGACACTTCTAAATTCTAAAAATTTATATAGATCCCTAATTTATGACCATGATATCACCTACAGAATGGAACAAATTGACTAATTCATTTTGGGAGATAACACAATGTTTGAACACTAACATGTCACATCAATCTTTACCCCTTTCAAATTGTGGGGGCATGCATCGGTGGTTTTGGAGTAACCCACCTATCACCCCACAATTCCTTGGATGCTGACACGTAATCCCTCGGTAAAACCATGGTTTGGATTGCGGGGCCACCTTGGGGAATTAACTCCCATGCAACTTGGGTCCCCGCAATGCCTCATGTTCATTGATCTTGATGTATCATGATCAACGCCAGTGTGGGCCCACCATATATTGACCTTTAACTATGTTATATAACCTTAGGGCCCCACTAACCATGCTCATACAGAGTGCCACGTGGTGAAATAATGTGTCATGTTCCAAATGGAATTTCAATCTTCCACGGGTTCGAAACCCACTGAAACGTGGCACAAAATCCATGTGTCCATGTCAATCCATGTGATGTCATCATGAATCACTACTTCGTCTCTTCGGGGATTCGGAGCTTCGGGCTTCGAGATTTCTCGCCCCAACATACACTAATTTTCCTGAATGCCAAAATCTCAAACAAGACAATCTGCTGACACGTGTACCTCTTAACAGACAATCCAGATTAACTATGGACTTCCGAGTTCTGGGAGATTTCTCTCTACCACAATCCACTACTCCCGAATGTTGAATTCACGAATAAGTTAATCATCTGACACGTGTATCTTTGACGGACGATCCGGATTAGCTCTGGACTTCGGAGCTTCAGGCCTTCAACCTCTTCCTCTCTATAACACATAACTTTGCCGAAGTCTCAAATTTTGAGGGACTTGCAGATTAACTCTCTTGCACTTTTCTCCAGATCTGATGATAGTGAATTTCCCTCCTTCTCTTGAACAGATCCTACGACCCACATTACCCTGTGGCCCAATACCACATCTGTCGTGGTTTTATATTAATGCTACACCTCTTGAGATTCATAACACAACCAAGGTAATGTCTTGGCACTCAGGAATGTTCTGAAGTTTGAAATTCATTCCTCTTGACACAATTTCCACCTGAAACCTTGGTTCCAGTGACCACTTATCTGACCCATCCAGGCTCAGTGCTTGAACCTTGGCCTTGATACCATTTTGTAATGTCCCCATCCACCAACCGGCTGGGAAACTCCACTACTCAGACACTTCACTTAGCTCTGATACCATTTTGTGGTATCCCTAGAACAAACACACACACACACACACACACACACACATGTAATGCATTTCTAATGAATTTAAAACAAATAACATAGAATTACTGCTACCATACAGAATCCTGTGGAATTGACCATAATTCATACATGCAACGAAACAAATGATAACATTGCAAGAATCATAGACATGCATAATAGACAACATATCTTCTAATACATAGATCCATGCACAAAATAAAAATAATCCCATACATAAAACATATACAGGCCATACTCATCAATATAAACATAAAAAATACACAACATATAATGAACATAGAAGTTGTACTTATATTTTTATGGAGGACCACCAACTGTGTGCAGACCTTCCATGAACCTCCCAGCCTTAGACCACACTACTCATCATTCTTAGCAGTGGGTCACCCCCGAGCTGGGACTAAACTCCACCAGGAAAGGCATTCCTAGGCTAGGCAAGGTCAATATGAAAGTCACATAGTTAAGAGGAAGGATTCTCTCCTAGGAGCCACTTACTCCCACTTCTCACATACTCTCATTACCCACATCCCTGTCCCACCCCAGGATTATACACCTTCACTGTCACACAGTCCATTGACTGCTCCGCCTCCCTTCTGGGGCTTCAACAACAGGCCAAACCGGAATTCTCAAAGCTCTGTAGTAGCTACGAGACTCCCTCTAGGAGAACTCACTTCCTCAGCACACTCTCACTTGGAGAGAGTTACTCACAAGCCTGACAACCTGCTTCTTCAATCCACAACAACCTTTCTCACCTGGAGAGATAATTGCTCACAATCCTGACAACATACCTGTTCAACCACGAGCTTGACAACCTACCTCTTCAAACCAAAATATCAAATTCGAGTATGGCAAGGGATGGATCAGTAAATTACAGAGGTGCACAATGGCCATGGGTTCAACAATGGTGGAATTGGTTGGCTGCGTGTTTGCTTAGTGCGTGAGTAAACTCGTGTGGAGATATGGGGCAGACTGGTCTAGCATAATGAATATGGTGAGAGTGTGAGAGCCAAAATTGTTTGTGCGTGAACCTTTGTGTGAGTGAGTGAGTGAGTGAGTGAGTGCCCTCCCTTAAAACTGGATTTTCCTGAGATGACAAATGTTGCTCATGAAGCACATTCCTTTCCATTTGGAAGTCATTCCCTCTTCCCAAAGGAACTTAGGATAAAAACATATCCTTCTAATAAACTTTTGGAATAATAAAAAAATATTATTCTCTTGGAATTAAGCCCTTATGCTTAACCCCTCTTTACAACCTCTCATCCCCCTCTCCCTTACCCAACCTAGTGGAGCTTATTCCCCCATACTCTTTCTTCGTGGTCGGTCTACACACAACGATGATTTTATATTAATAATATAAATATTTACATGTACAAAACAAGCTCCTAGCCTTTAACACCTAGGATATTCGGCCTAATAAACGCATAAGCCCATAGCTTATAATTGCTTGGCTCACCAGCCTACAAAACATGTTACAATTCATAAATACAACTGGGGTTTATCCTTGGGGATATTACAAAATGCAAGTAAATTAAAGTCAATGCAAGGCAAGGTAGCTGAAGGAAAGGAAAGTGAAGGAAAGGCAAGGCAAGTGAAGGCAAGGCAAGAAAAATGAAGGCAAGGCAAGGAAAGCAAAGGAAAGTGAAGGAAAGGAAAGGCAAGTGAATAAAAGTAAAGTAAAGTGATGGCAAATCATGACATGCTATGGAATGGCATGGAAAAGGCAATACAAGTGAAGGCAAGGAAATTGAAGGCAAGGAAAGGCAAGTGAAGGAAAGGAAAGGAAAGTGAAGACAAGACAAGGAAAATGAAGGCAATGCAAGGCAAGTGAAAGAAAGGTGGGGCAAGGCAAGGCAAGTGAAGTAAAGGAAAGGAAATTGAAGGCAAGGCAAGGCAAGGCAAGGCAATTGAAAGCAAGGAAAGTGAATGAAAGGAAAGGAAAGTGAAGGTAAGGCAAGAAAAGTGAAGGCAAGGAAATGCAAGTGAAGTAAAGACAAGGCAAGGAAAGACAAGTAAATACAAGGAAAGACAAGTGAAAGAAAAGCATGGCATGCTATGGAATGGAATGGAAAAGGAAAGACAAGTGAAGGCAATGTAATTTAAGGCAAGGGAAGGAAAGTGAAGGCAAGGTAAGGAAAATTAAGGAAAGGTGAGGAAAGTGAAGGAAAGGCAAGGCAATCTAAAGCAAGTGAAGGCAAGGTAAGGAAAGTGAAGGAAAAGAAAGGCTAGTGAAGGAAATTAAAGGAAAATGAAGGTAAGGCAAGGAAAGTGAAGGAAAGGAAAGGCAAGGCAAGGAAAGTGAAGGAAAGGCAAAGAAAGTGAATGCAAGACAAGAAAAATGAAGGAAAGACATGGAATGGAATGGAAAAGGAAGGACAAGTGTGGACAAGGCATGATAGTGATGTTTTTGGACCTGTGTCGGTCCCATCATTGGGAAAATCTGTGTACTGTGTCTCATTTATATATGACTTCTCGAGGAATACTTGGATATATTTCCTCAGGAAGAAATATGAAGTATTTGACAGGTTTAAATAGTTTAAGGCTCTTGTAGAGAATCAAACATAGAGAAGAATTAAGATGATGATGACAGATAATGGTGGAGAGTTCTGTGAGAATGAATTTGAAGAATTATGTAAGAAGTGCGATATATCAAGGTAGAATACTACTCCATATACACCTCAACAAACTGGAGTTGCATAAAGGATGAACATGACACTGATGGAAAAATCAAGGTGCATGCTCAGTGGTGCCAGTTTAGGGAAGAATTTTGGGAAGAGGTAGTGGGTACTGCATGTTACTTGGTCAACAGATCACCGCCATCAACATTGGATGAAAAGACTCCACAAGAGGTATGGAATGGTAAAGAACCTTCTCTCACACATCTCAAGGTATTTGGTTGTGATGCAAATGTTCATGTTCCAAAGGAAAACAAGAGTAAGCTAGATAAGAAGGATGAAAAGTGTATCTTTATTGGATATAAATATGGTCTCAAAAGTTATAAGCTATGGAACCCAAAAACTAAGAAGGTAATGTATAGCCGAGATATGGTATTTAGAGAAATGAAGGATGTTGTTAAATAGAAAGTCCTACCAAGTAAGGAAGAACCAGATAAAATAGAGTTTGATTTAAAGGATGATGAATCAGACTCTATAGAAGAACAATAATCAGAAGAAGAAGATCTGCATACTCCAGTATTGAGGAGATCAGTTCGATAAAGATGGCTATTAGAAAGGTATACTCCATTTGATTTCCGTTCAATTTTTTCTTTGTCTATTACTGATGATGATCTTAGAACTGTCAGGGAGGCAGTGGATTCAGAGGATGGAAATCTATGGAAAAAGGCCATGGACGAAGAAATGGAAGCCTTGGATAAGAATGAGGCTTGGGATTTAGTGGAGTTTTCAACTGGAATAAATACCACTGGTAACAAATGGGTATCTAAAGGAAGCTAAATGCGTAAGGAAACATGGAGAAATACAAAGCTCGATTAGTATCAAAGGGTTATTCCCAGGTTGAGAGAATTTATTTTGGGGAGATTTTTTCTCTTGTTTCCAGGTTAACCTCTATAAGATTTTTGTTATATTTTGTTGTTGCATTTGATTTTGAAGTAGAACAGATGGATGTGAAGACAAAATTCCTACATGGGAATCTAGAAGGATAAATCTATATGAAGCAACTAGAAGGTTATGTTGTGAAGGGAAAGAAGGAGCTGGTATGCAATCTGAAAAAGTCCTTGTATGGTTTAAAACAATCACCAAGGATGTGGTATCAAAAAATTGATACTTATATGCTAGGACTTGGCTTCACAAGAAGCAAAGAGGATCAATCTGTGTATTTTAAATTAATTGGTGATCATTTGATTTATTTGGTCTTGTATGTGGATGACATGTTGTTGATAGGAAACAACAATGAGATTATCTAGGATGTGAACACTCAGTTGTCCTTTAAATTTGACATGAAGGATATTGTTGCTTCAAATTTCATTTTGGGCATGGAAATTAAATGAGATCGAAAAACAAGGAAACTCTGATTAAATCAAGAAAATATGTCAAGACAATATTGTAGAAGTTTAATATGAGGGAATGTAAACCGGTCCAGGTTCCTATTCATGTTGGTGTAAAGTTATCTACGGATCAGTGTCCCAAGACACAGGAAGAGGAGGAGGATATGTATTGCGTTCCTTATGCAAGTGCAGTTGGCAGTTTTTTGTATGCAATGGTTTGTACTAGACTGAACATTTCACATGTAGTGGGAGTTTTGAGCATGTATATGTCAAAACTAGGAAAGGAGCATTGGACGACAATGAAAAGGGTTTTCGGGTATTTGTGTGGCATTGCTAGCTATGGATTGTGCTACCAAGGAATACCATTATTGGATAGAGTGGTGGATATACATGGCTTTGTGGATGCATATTGGGTTGAATATCTGGATCGTAGGAGATCTACAAGTGGGTATGTGTTTAACCTATTTTGAGAGGCAATAAGTTGGATGAGGAAAAGACAGGTTTTAGTGGAACTTTCAGCTACAAAAGCTGAATACATGGCATCCACTCATGCAAGTAAGGAATTAGTATGGTTACAAAGATTGTTTTTAGATATTGGGTTGGTACAACAAGATGTAAGGATAGATTGTGACAGCCAGAGTGCAATTTTTCTGGCGAAGAACTCAACTTATCATTGAAAGACAAAGAATATTGATATTCAATATCACTTTGTGAGAGACATGGTTGAATAAAGTAAAGTGTTGATGATGAAGGTGGACACTTTGAATAATGTTGTACATTCATTAACAATTTTTTTGAGCACTGAGAATTTCTCTTGGTGTAGAGGATCCATGTGCATTGTTGACTATGTAACCCTGTAACCCCCTGTATGCAAAGAAAACAACAAGTGGGAGAATATTGAGTATGTGTTATATTATTTTCACGAGTAACGGTGTTTTCATTTTACTGGGCATGCAGGGGTTTGAGGGAATCACTCCTGAGAAAAACATTTCTGCCTCGGGAAAGGTGTCACATATTTAGGTGGTTTTTCGGCACATAGTTTCTTTGTCGATGGTTTTCTATTTTCAGTTAAGGAATTAGGGTTGTTGACTAATCCAGGTCATTGGATTAGGGTTTTCTATGTCACTGGCTCCTATATGTATATTGTATTGTAAACAATGGCATACGATGAATGAATATAAAATATGCTAGTTTTCTGGTTTGTGTTTCCACGAGAAAAATCTTTGTGTAATGTTTGTATTTTCCATTGTATATTTTTTGTTCTTTTACTGAAAATTTGTTTGCAGTGAATATTGTACAAGGATAAAATCTACAAATGGAACCTACTAAAATAGACATTATGACCATTTAGAGGCTTAGATATTATGAGATTGCAGTGAAACTAAATTGAAAGGACTGTTTGGAGGTGAAGAGATAGTGAGATTGCAATGAATCGTTTGGAGGCGTAGACATCATGATATTGTATTAAAACCGAGTTGAAATGACTGTTTGAGGTGGAAATATGTGAGATTGCAGTGCACCCTTTGAAGTGTAGGATCATATCATATTTTGATTAGGGTTATATTCTATATTTTTTGGGAAGGGGTAGAGATAAGAAAATGCACTGCAAAGAGAACATCATTTTCATTCATTTCATTTGCAATTTTTCTCTTGCAGTTATTTTCTTTGTTGATATGAATTTCCTTGAGGTTGGCAGAGTAGGTATGAGATTTGATTTCATGAATCTACAGAGTAATATTATTTATGTGAGTAGATTAATCAAGATCTGTGTGCAGGTTAAACATAATGAGTAATAGAGGAACAACAACAATTCATGATAGGTTTCATTATTTTGGGCATTATCAAGCTCTAGGTCAACGTCTAAATATAGATCTAGCTATATTTCATGGTCTAGGGAATGGTCTATGTCAAGCTATAGGTTATCGTCTAAATATAGATCTAGCTCTATGTCATGGTCTAAGTCTTGGTATAGGTCTATGTCATGGTCTAGGTCTAGGTATTTTTTTATCTCATGGTCTAGGTCTATGTCTAGGGGGGGTAGAGAGTGAGAGCATGGGGGTTATATTTCATGTTCTATGTCAATCTCTAGGTCAACGTCTAACTCTAGATCTAGCTCTATGTCGTGGTCTAGGTCATGGGTGGAGATAGTGAGAGTGAGAGAGTGTGAGGAAGAGGGGAAAAAGAGGGACGGGGGGCGGGGGGTAGAGAGATAGGAGGTCTATGTGAGGTCTAGTTCTAGTTCATGGTCTAGGTCATGGTCATGTTCATATAAGCACTCGTATAATTAATCCATTGGAAGAATAACAAAAACTTAACACTCACCTTACAGGAGAGGCTACATTTCTCTGTTGCACATGTATCCTTTATTCATTGTGAGACATTCCTTGCCTTTAGATGTACATAGAGAGAGGGAGGTATAACTAGGGGAAAAGAGGAGGAGGTAGGGAGGGAGAGAGAGAGAGGAAAAGAGAGAGTGAGAGTGAGACTATAACAAGGAGAGAGAGAGAGAGAGAGA
>JASDQU010588021.1:0-23112 GCA_032191745.1 Picea mariana | reverse complement strand
GTGGTGGAGTGCTCATATTGAAAAGAAGCGAAAAAATATGTAACAATTATTATTATGGATTGACTTTATCTCTCAAATCAACTTTTACTTATGAAACTTAAAATAAATAAATAAATAAAATATATTTAAATCTCTTTACATAAAATTAAAATTGAATCAAAGTAAAAAGTGACTCACCTCGTTTCAGATGTCCAAATGCTCAACCCTTTGAAGAAGACAAAAATAATTTCTGAAAACGACAGAGAAGTCCAAAGAAACTACATAGATTATTCTGGCTAAAAAAGGTAAAAACTACAGAGATTATTCCAATTCAAAACCCTAGATATATAATCTTAGAAATAAAATATCTCCTAAAAAAATAAAAAATAAAATAAAAATAAACAAAGAAGTATTATTCTTGTTCAAATCCCTAGATATATAATCTTAAAAATAAAATATCTCCTTCAAAAAAGGAAAAAAAGAGAAGTATTATTCTTATTCAAAACCGCAGATATATAATTTCAAAACTGCAAAGAACTAGTGTGCCCGTTCCAAACCGCGGAGAAATATTAATTTCAAAACCGCATAGAAGTAGTATTCCCATTCAAAACCGCAGAGAAATATTTTAGTTCATCAATGTATGTACACATTGATGAACTAAAATATTAATGTATTATTACATTGATGATTATTAATATACTCAAGTGATAATGTATAATTTAAATAATACATTAATGATATATAAAATAATAAATACATTAATGTGTTAAAGTATGAAATGTTTTAAATAATATTAAATGTATTAAATAATTTAAAATGTATTAATGTATTATTACATTAATGTATAAAATGATTATTATATTAATGTGTTAAAGTAATAAATATATGAAATGCTTTATAAGTTATTAATTAATAATTAATAATTAATTATAAAATATAAAGAATGATGATGCTCATGATGATTAACGTCCACTAAAACTGAATTGGTTTATCAGATCTTAAGAGGGTAAGCGATTACTTGCTATTGTTTAGAATTTTGTTTCTTGCTCGAAAAGCATTAAGTGAAGCTTTCCAAGATCACCATAGTTCTGTTGAGTTAAGAGGTTAGGAAGATTGGTATTGTGACAGATATTTTGAAAATGAGATCTAATCTAGGTATAGGCTAGACAATATTAGAGAAAGTGCCTTTCATCTTTAACCTTCTTAGTGTCACAAAGGTCACACACTCTTTCATCCCATGACGTTTTAGGAACTGACCAATACCCAGTTTCACTATGAAATTCATGAGAATTTATTCTTATCTTAGCAATGTTTATTTTTTTCTTTACACTTGTCAAAACAAATAGATAATTTTGATCTTCTATATTAGCGTTGATTACATCCTTATAGTACCTTAATTTTCTTTTTTCCTCTAACTCTTTATCACACTATATTTTCTCCTTAAACTTTGATTTGACGATTTTTTTAATAGTATATTTATTCTGCAAAATGGTGTCTTCCATGATTCCCCAATAGTTTAGCCAAGGTCGGGCATCTTTATGCCATCCTCGCTTGAGTCGATGGTGGTTACTACTCGATTTTGAACCATTTTTAGGAAGCATCTTGTCTTTCATGTTGTTTAACTTGTTCTTATACATTAGGTATCTAGTCATAGTCGTGCTCTCAATGGTCATATCCATCCTCGCAATGAAAAATAAATTACTACAATACATAACAAAATAATAAAGTAAATACATGAAAGTCTCAAATGAATTAAATGTATAATTTAAATAAATATAAATTATTGTATTAAATGTATCAATGTATAATTTAAATAATACATTAATGATAAATGAATTAAATGTAATATTAAATAATTTAAACATTATTGTGATCTTGAAATTAATGTATTAAAATATTTATTTAACAATATATTAAATAATGAAAATAGTAATGTGATTTATGAATTAAAAAAATAAATCATTAATTTATAATTTAATGTGTAAATGTAATGTATTAATTAACTTAAAAAACTCTAAATGCATTAATAAGATATGAATACATTAATGTACAAAGATATTAATGTAGTAATGTAACAACATGATAAATAATGAAAACAATAATGTGATAACTAATCAAAATAATAATGTAATTTATAAATTAAAGTATTTATTAATTAATTTATACATTTATATAGTATGAATAAATTCTTAAATATTAAATTATTATTAATTAAAACAGTAATAAAGTATCTAGAAGAACAATAATACTTTAAAGTAAAAAAGTATTAGTAATACGTGAATAATGTAAAAGATATAAATAACATATTTTTAAATAAGTATATTAAAGTATTAATACAATCAAACATTATTTATAGATAAATAAAGTATCCCTACATGCATAAAGAAAAAATACATAAACAATGTTTTAGTACATTTAAGTATTAAAATATTTATGTACTAAAATATTAAAATAAGGGGGTCTCATACACCAATTTGGTGTGGCTTGGCCGTGACCTTAAAAATATATTATTATTATTGATGTACTAATACATTTATGCACTAAAATATTAATGTATTGATTAAATAATACTTTAATTGTATATTAATTAATGTATTAATACATAAATATAATAATGTGTTAAATTATGAATGTATTAAATAATAAAATCACTAATGTAATGTATAAATAAATTATTTATACATTATTATAGAATATAATGTAGAAAATAAATATTTTAATTAATTAAAACATTAATACATTACTAAGTAATACATGATTCAAGTATTAATATAATAATAATAAAGCAATACATTAATAACACATCAATAATGTATTAATAAATTATTAAAGTATTATGCTAAAGACATTGGGATCAAGAGTATTTGTTTCTAAAGTTATGATGTTCCAATAGGTTTGTCACACTCCCACAGTGGGTTACGTTCATCACATTGTGACATTAGAGTTTTCAACATCATGTTCCCACAATGGGTAATGATCGTCACATTATAATGTTATGAATTATTTTTGACAATGTGATGTAAAGACATGCACATATATGACAGAAAGTCTACGGGAGGTCTATGTGTGATGTATTACAATTTTACAAAGTTTGTTAAAATGTGACAAAGGAAAGAGTTTTGTAATATAACAACGTTTTCGCATGAAGGTGACATTGCGATGTGAGGATGTGAGAGTATATCAAACCATGGTGCTATGTTTCATCACATATTGACATCATCTCAAAGTGCATAATAGGGCGACGTTATGAAGTTCATTGCAATGTAACAAATGAAAGTGTTTTGTAAGATAACATGGTTTTTGCATGAACGTCACATTGCAATGTGCATGGAAGGAAATGTCAGGTTTAGTGAAATTGCAACATTATAGGAAGGGTTGTATAAATTTATTCTTTTCCTTGAGGGTTATATAAATTTATGTCTTTACTTAAGGGTTATATTACATAATGAAGAAGTATATGCTTGGGTAAAGAGAGATGTTATAGATAATTGTCACAATTTCAGAGGAAAAAAAGAAGAGGATGACTTAAAGAAAGAATCTCATTGCACCATATGAAAGCAAGATTATTGTAGAATTGAATGTGAAAGTCATTGCATAAAGAGATATTAAAATAGTTATATTTGAAAAGGTTAACTATAAAACCATGTCATATAGTGGTAATTTAAAAGTAATAAATTGATTTCCATTAACTGGATATTATTTAAGAGCTTTGAGGAGGAAAAAATGGTATTTGTGAAGTTGGTCTTGCAATATCCTTTAAACAATATGTGAGATGGCCAAATATGGACAGAAATAATTTGATGAAGTTGAAATCAATATTCTAGACCTGCTCGTTGCAATGTGACAAAGGAAAGGGTTTTGAAATATAACAAGGTTTATGCATGAAGGTCAAAATCCGATGTGAGGATATGTGATCATATCAAACCATGGTGAAATGTTTAGTCACATAGTAACATCATCTCAAAGTGTGTAACAAGATGATGTTATGAAGTTCGTCACAATGTAACAAAGAAAAGAGTTTAGTAAAATAAAATGTTTTTTGCATGAATGCCACATTGCAATGTGCATGGAAGGAAATGTCAGGTTTAGTGACGTTGTAACATTACATGAACAGTTGTATAAATTTATGATTTTCTTTGAGGGTTATATAAATTTATGTATTTACTTAAGGGTTATATTATGTACTGAAAAAGTATATGCTTGGGTAAAGAGAAATGTTATAGAATATTGTCACAATTTCAGAGGAAAAAAAAGAGGAGGAAGACTTAAAGAAAAAGAGCCCATTGCAACATATCAAAGCAAGGTTATTGTGGAATTGAATGCTAAAGTGATTTCATAAAGAGAGATTAAAATATTTATATTTGAAGAGGTTAAATATCAAACTATCTGATATAGTGGTAATTTAAAAGTAATAAATTGATTGCCATTAACTCAATATTATTTAAGATCTTTGAGGAGGAAAAAATGGTATGTGTGAAGTTAGTCTTGCAATATACTTTAAAAAGTGTGTGAGATGGAGAAATATGGACATAAATAATTTGATGAAGTTGACATCAATATTTTATACTTGCTCGTCGCAATGTGATGAAGGAAAGAGTTTTGAAGTATAACAAGGCTTGTGCATGAAGGTCAAAATGCGATGTGAGGATATGAAAGCATATAAAACCTTGGCAACATGTTTCGTCACATAGTAACATCATCTCAAAGTGTGTAACATGATGACGTTATGAATTTTTTCGCAATGTAACAAAGAAACTAGTTTAGTAAGATAACATGGTTTTTGCATGAATGTCACATTGCAATGTGCATGGAAGGAAATGTCTGTCTTAGTGACATTGTAACATTACATGAATGGTTGTATCAATTTATTCTTTTCCTTGAGGGTTATATAAATTTTATTTTTTCCTTGAGGGTTATATTGTGTAATGAATAATTATATGCTTGGGTAAAGAGAAATGTTTAGAAGATTGTCACAATTTCAAAGGAAAAAAAGAGGAGGATGAATTAAAGAAAAATATCCCATTGCAATATATCAAAGAAATGTTATTGTGGAATTGAATACTAAAGTGATTGCATAAAGAGAGATTAAAATAGTTATATTTGAAGAGGTTAAATATAAAACCATGTGATATAGTGGCAATTTAAAAGTAATAAATTTTTTTCCATTAACTTAATATTATTTAAGAGCTTTGAGGAGGAAAAAATGGTATGTGTGAAGTTTGTCTTGAAGTATGCTTTAAATAGTATGTCACAGTGCCAAATATGGAAATTAATAATTTTATGAAGTTGACATCAATATTTTAGACTTGATCATCGCAATGTGATGAAGGAAAGAGTTTTGAAATATAATAACGTTTATGCATGAAGGTCACATTGCAATGTGAGGATATGCGAGTATATCAAACCATGGTGGAATGTTTCGTCACATAGTGACATCATCTCAAAGTGTGTAATAGTACAGAGGTATGAAGTTCATCGTAATGTAACAAAGAAAAGAGGTTTGTAACATGACATGGTTTTTGCATGAACACGACATTGTGATGTGCATGGAAGGAAATGTGAGGTTCAGTGACATTGCAACATTACATGAAGGGTTGTATAAATGTATTATTTTCCTTGAGGGTTATATAAATTTATTTCTTTTCTTAAGGGTTATATTGCATAATGAAGAAGTTTATGCTTGGGTAAAGAGAAATGTTATAGAATATTGTCACAATTTCAGAGGAGGATATGTAAAAGAAAAAATCTCATCACAACATATCAAAGCAAGCTTATTATAGAATTGAATGGAAATTTTATTGCATAAAGAGATATTAGAATAGTTATATTTGAAGAGGTTAAATATAAAATCATGTGATATAGTGGTAAATTCAAAGTAATAAATTGATTTCCATTAACTGAGTATTATTTAAGAGATTTGAGGAGGAAAGATGGTATGTGTGAAGTTGGTCTTGCAGTATACATTAAATAGTTTGTGAGATGGCCAAATATGGATAATAATAAATTTATGAAGTTAACATCAATATTTTAGATTTCCAAAAGGTTCAAATTAATTTGAAAATATTAAAAATCCATGAGATTATGTTTAACATTCATTAATTCAGTTGTCAATTGTTATATTATATTGATAATTATTTTGTGTAAAAGTATAAAAACCTTGAATGGGAAGACCCATATTAAAATTTGGAGATAAACAAAGTGTACTTTAAATAGTTTGTGAGATGGCCAAAAATGGATAATAATAAATTGATGAAGTTAACATCAATATTTTAGATTTCCAAAAGGTTTAAATTAATTTGAAAATATTAAAAATCCATGAGATTATGTTTAACATTCATTAATTTAGTTGTCAATTGCTATATTATATTATATTGAGAATTCTTTTACGTAAAAGTATAAAAAACTTGAATGGGAAGACCCATATTAACATTTGGAGATAAACAAAGGTTATATTTGTTGTAGACATATGAATAACATAGGACATGGCAACATATGGAGAGAAAAAACATAGTAGGATGGGAAAATAATCTATTGTTGACATGTATAAAAGAAAAAGGAATTGCATATCAATACTACAATGACATAGAAACATTAATAAGGTGGTCAAGTTGCATTGAATGACATATATCAACATTTCGAGACTAATAAAGGTTATATTTGGTGTAGACATTTGAATAAAAAGGTGACATTGCAACATATGGAGAACAATAATTGAATAGATAGACTTCTGAAAAAGATAATAAAAATCATTGGTCAATATCTTTAAAAAAAAGAAATTTTTTATTCAAAAATGTAATGGTTTTAAGTACATATAATATAATATCCAAAATCCAACAGATATAAAAATTCCTTAAATTGTAAACAAAAAAAAACCTATTCCAAATTACAACCAGATTTATGACATATGCAACACCAATTAATGTCTAAAGAAACTTGATGAACCCTTTGTCATTGGAGCCATTCTCTGTGTAGTTTTTTGTCAGCTTCTCTGTTAGAAATATGTTGAAACTCAGGAACCATATCTTTCAACTTAGCTACAAAAACCAGGTTCTCATCAAACATGTATGTAGGAGTTGCACTTCTCCTTCAAATCATCTCTTGAATTCTAATTAGAAATTGTTGTTGATTTATGATATCATGTTTTATTGAAATAAACTTTGATGCAATTTCATTATCCATGGTTGTATGTTCAAAACAAAAATTATATATATATGGATGGAGAAGAAAAAAAGGAAAACGGAGAAGAACATTCATTCTCAAGTATTATGAATACAATAGTTATATTGACCCCTAAAAAATTGTTGTAAGAAAAAATAAATGACTAAAAAATAAGTATTTGTTTAAAGGAAATGTTTAAAACTGTGCAAACAAAAGTAGAAAGGTAAATAATTTGTATGTGAGAAAGAGATTATTTGCTCATAATGAGGAGAGGGAGAATGAAAATAATTATTCAAAAATATTTGTTATCCAAAATGAAAAAAGAAAGGAAATTTTATTTCCCAAAAATGATGATTCGAAAGACAAATACAGTCCATCAACACATACAAAACTTTTTTTTTCATCCCAAATAGACAATGTGGAAACAAAAACTAAATGCATTAATTTTTTTTATGTCACAACCACTGAAAAACATAAATAGACCCACTTGAAAAATGATGATTTTTTTTTTTTTTCCAAAAGTAATATGGATTTAATGAATATGTACATGTTTTTACAAACATTCAAAATGGATTATTTCAAGAAAATAATATCAAGGGACAAAAAAATGAACTTAACATAGACATTCTATGCAAATTGAAAATATTTAAATAGGATGTTACAATGATATGGACTTTAATTGTTCCTCTTCTTTTTTCCTAATTGTAACATATGCATTTTTTTCATCTTTGCATAACACTCAAAATAGAAAGGTGGCGATATATGTAAACCATCTATTGATTTGACTCTTGATATAGATCTGAAGGTCAACCCTCGCTGCTCTTTGTTTCCAATATCAATTGTTGCACATTTTAAAGTTAACCCTTGTGATTTATGAATAGTAAGGGCCCATGCAATCTTCAGAGGAATTTGTTTACGATTTCCTCTTACAATTGGTGTGATTGGTACAATAGTGGGATTAATTGGGTCAAATGGAACATCAATGTAATTATTAAAAAGAACAGTTGTGTACATTGGAAGTTGAGGAGGCTTTGAGCCAGACATATAGAATATATTATCAATGTAACCAAGAGAACCATTTACTAAGACAACTTGAACCCATAATTTACATGTCAACATGACACATTCTCCAGGGAATAAGATAACTTCACATTCCAATTGATCATAATCAACACCAATAATTTATGTTTGTCATGTATTCTTAGCAACACATCGTGCAATTGGAGAATTTCATGATTTCAACATCTGCCTATTATGCAAGTTCACCAAAATATTTGTTGGGAACAAGTGAAGTGGTGAATTAAATAAACTCCTCTCTTGAAGAGGAAAATTCATATCAACCGTGACATAAGAAATTGTCAATCATCAAAAAGGGATTTTGCATTTCTTATGTTCATTAAGAGTCTATGAAAAGAATATTGTTTCGGATCATTTCCTTGCTGTCAAAATATTGTATCCAAGGTGACAATGGTATTGATTTTTTTCCATAAGACTTTCCCCACTATATTACCTGCATACAAATCCTTATCTCTGACATGAGGAAGTTGACCAAGGTCACCCACAAGAATAATATATCTACCACCAAAAGGAGAAGATTCATTCTCTGGAAATGCTTCTCGTAATCGAGAATCAATCTGTATGAATAAGATTGGTCCTAAAAAGCTCATTTCATGTGAAATCCCCCCAAAAAATAATTTTGAAATTTGAAAATTCTTAGAAAATTATTCTGTTTTTGGTAAATTCAAATTTGGAAAATTTTTGCCCTTCATGGCAATTTTGAATTTCGAATTTGATAAATTGTAATTAATTATTATGACTGTTGGGTAGAGACTTGATTTGACCCAACTAACTATTTGATCATGACACTCGCATGTAAAAAAAATATTTTTTTAATTATTACAGGAGGGCAAATGGAACAACTATGTTAAATTCAGCTAACCATGACTCCATGAGTGGGGAACATGTTGGAAATACCTCTAGGCTGATTTTTACAAGTGGAAAATCAGATATTTGGCCATTGGCAGCCCCTGAAAATCAAGGATTTAGAAAGCTGCGAAAATTCCCAAGGGAGGGAAAAAGACCCAGGCAAAAATATTGTTTTGATAAAGAGCATATGTGAGGAGGTAGGACGCTGCCTAGTATGATGGGAAGAAGAGAATAATGTATTCTTTCTATTATGAACACTACTAATTGACTGTGAGGCAAGAGGAGTCTGTTGAAACTGAAGGAAACTGCTGAGGAGGAGTTTCTGAGTTATCCCTCATGGACTCATGGTCAGGCTAGGGGGTGGACTAGGCAAGTGATTTGGCTACCTCTTCCTATGGTTGGGAGCAACGTGGTTGTTCCCTTTGTCTTGGACCTGTAAACTAGTTCAGATATGTGAATTTGCCCCTTCTCTATTTAGATTTTTATATATCTGATGTAGTGGAGGTGTTAATTCTGAATATAATTATTTTCCATTTCTGTTTAAATGATTAAATCGCTAATATGGTACATATATTGATTCGGAATTGAATTATTTCCATATCTGTTTAAATAATTAAAACACTGATATGGTACATATATTGATTAAGAATTGAATTATTTCCATCTCTGTTTAAATGATTAAAACGTTGATATGGTGCATATATTATTTTTGAATTGATATAATAACTGGGAAATCTGTTCGAGCAAACGAAGCATAAATATCAACATAATGCCCTTAAACCCAATTCAGAATGACTCTTATGGTTAGATTGATTCTGAACAAACTGTAGATCTTATATTTAATGGTTAAGAGATAATTAAATAATTATTTTTGGTTAATTTCTGAGAGTAATCACCTCAAAAAAAAAAGAAGGCAAACTTAGACTACTACCTTATGAGCGTAATAGTAGGATAAATCTCAGTGCATCGAAAACCCTCGCAGAACTGCCTATGTGTAAATGCCTGTGAGAACTAAGTCTAGATATGAGGCCTTGGTATTTTCTATAGGTAAAGTCTTAAGATCATTCTTTTCGAGACCTCATTTTCCACGCAGGCTAGAATCGAAACTAGTACCAAAACTAGTATTCCACACAATAATTATATCCTTAACAAAAGAGATAGGCCTAATTACTATTGGTAATCCATGTGGACGCCACAAAACAAAATCTGAGATTTGAAATGTCTACAACATAATTTATAAGTATTTGAGTTGTCCTTATATTATGTCCAGGATAGACTATTATGAGAGACTTATAGAAGCAATCATATAAAAGAAATGATAGAATGGATTACAATAGATTTATTCCGAAATAGATATTTGAGAAATTTTAATGCATTCATAGAAACAATGCGAGTTGAGTTTATTTTACCCTAGTCTTAGTCACAACAACAACTCCTTTTCTTTTCAATAGAAGTCGAATACAGTAAATTGGGAAGTAATCAAGACTCTGTGACCGTAGCAAAATTCTGTTAATTATCATTATTGCTGGAACAAACAGATTGAATACATGTCAGTCAAAACATCTTGATTTCAATAAACTTCTTAGCCATATGTGGTACTCGAAAAGCTAGAGATAAAACTCATTGTGAGTTACTACACCATTCCGAGTATATACGACAAGGACTATAGTTCATTATCCAGAAAATTATTACATAGTTGCTCAAAAAAAATAAAATTGAACACAGAATCCTTATAATATTGGAGGCGAAATAGAACCATTTTGGAATGGAAAACTAGGTGGAGCCACGACCTCCACTTCCTATAACCTGTAGAGTTAAATTCGAGAAGAGATGGGCTTGGAACTCGAGTACCTTTTTCGACAAGAACATGGGTGGGTATCTGGAATTTGCACAAACCAAAGCTCTGCAAAACATACCATAAATTATTAATATCTTGTAAATGAATGTGAGGCAACGAACCATTAATAGAATGGACAAATGTTGACCAATAGTTTAGTTTTCCAGAGAGACACACATCTTTTGATGCGCAAGCTCAGGTCCTTTCCCTGTAGAATTCTATCTGATAGACAATCGACCGAGGAAGGAGAGTGCAGTAAACCCCTGATGGGTACCTCGCATCGATAAGACCCATCATTAGTGAATTATACCAATACTTTAAAAAAAATGAAGATAAATAAGAAAAATAAAGGTAGTACAGTAACCAATGAAATCAAACAAAGTAACTGACAGTGTTAGTTTTTCCTTAACACATAAGCAATACAAGTCAAATTGTGCCAAAGACTTGTTTTAAACCTATCTAGGATCAAATTCACATAAAATAACGAGGTTTCAAGTGGTCAATGTAAATATTTGTTATAACCAGACCCTGAGGGTTCAACTTGCAGCTTACAGGAAACTGGGTAAGAGTACCAACAGAGAAACACACCCATCGCTAGGAAAGACGAGAAGTAACTTAGAGGGACACACACGGTTTTTTGTTTAAAGAAAAAATAAATTGAATGAATTTTCCTAGACATTCAACGCTGGACCATGACGTATAGCTAGGGATAAGACTAAGGAGGAATAATGATTTAGGGCTGAGGTAATACCTAAGTACCCTTTTCTTTTTCTCGATGATTTAACTGGTATTTCTTGGGGAAAATAACGAATAGTCAGAGTGCCGCGAGTTTTGGGAAAACAGGGATGAGAAGATAGTCCACATGACTTTAGTACAGGAACTAAACCCATAGCATAGTAAGCATTAACAATAAGGGGTAACACACTTAAACTCGAAAAGAACAACAGAGTGAGATAACTCTCACTGTAATAAACTGTTGAACACTCTACTCTATTAAAACTTACTCGGAAGATGGACAATGGTCAACGGGTTCGCTAAGTAAACGACCTCCAGGACGATAGTATTCCTGCTACAATGGATTTATTTATAGATCCAGTGTCAAAATGGAAATATACAAAGACATTGCCAAAATAGAGATACACGAGAAAAGATTAATAACCAAGAGTAATTGCGAGACTTTTTCGCATGGAACACAGAGCCAAAATCAAAAAATGGATTGGTAGTCTTGGGATAACATTCAGCTAGTCACATAGCTATCCAATGAGATCGTTTACCTAATTTTCGTAGTTAGGGAAAGGTGGCGGACCTCCAGTGGGGAACTTTAATCACGCGATAATATCAAAGGAAATGCATTCAAAACACCTTAATTATCTTGGATGGTAGACATTAAATCATTTACAATCATACCCCATAGTAGCTGCCTCATATCCATGAATTACTCATGATGAAATGCCACCCGAATTTTCTCATATTAATCCTTACCTTCAGTTCTGCTTAGTTTTCCCTCCCGACCATCGAATTCGGTTAACGAAAAGAAAACCCTATGCCAGAGTTGGTTCAGATAGAACTGACTGTGAAGCATAAGTATTTGACAAGCATAAATAACCTTAGAGAACACCTTACATATCATAAATCTCGCATGGGAGAAATGTTGCACAAATCAAAATACATTTAATTAACATCTGTCCCTATTTCCGAGGAAATTGTTCTATCACCTCAAGATTCAAAGTTGATCATACGTAGATACCCATGGTAAGTATTACTTGCATGATTGGGGTATAAGTTATGGTGACATACCTATGAGCATAAATAATTTGGTGAGGAAAAAAGTTTGATTATATTATGGTAGCATATTTACATTCATATATAAATGTAATTAGTCCTCGTGGAGGCTGGTAGTATAGTTTATACGAAGCATCAATGCGATCTACCTTGTAATTGCAAGTAGATCCTTGATTGAGTCCAAATATATCCACCACCCTTGTGGTTATTTTAGGTATAGTCCCTTAATTCAACTTACTAAGTAGCAAGAGAAGTTTGATATGGATCCTAACAAAGAAAATGAAGTTTAAGTGCCCTTAAGAGAATTGTTTTTTTATTTTTTTATGAAATTTTGGGAAACATTACATATGGTATCAAAGAACAAGGCTACAACACTTGGACCTTGAATAGGTCCATCTGAATTACTTAAGCATATAATTTTGTTCATGTAAAACTAATAAAACCTTTATTGTTACAAACATAAAACCCTTTCTGTTTTGTGTTAATTATGGCAGCTCAGGATGATGCATAAATCATAATTGAAGGAAATTCAAAAGCAGAGACCTCCTGGAGATCCAACATAGAATAGTGACAGAAGATCACCTATGGAGGTGCTGGAAACAATGAGGAATCTTATTATTGAGCTGCAGGTTTTCAAAGACGACAATGAGAAACT
Source organism: Picea mariana (assembly GCA_032191745.1). Taxonomy (NCBI): domain Eukaryota; kingdom Viridiplantae; phylum Streptophyta; class Pinopsida; order Pinales; family Pinaceae; genus Picea; species Picea mariana. Next base: position 9,775 of record JASDQU010588021.1, on the reverse strand, counting down.
GAAGAAAACATAGCAGGAACAAAAAGAGATAAATGAAGTCCTGCTGCACAGTATAGTGACAAAGAAACTCCCAAAGGACGATAACAACAAAGAAGAGGTCAGTAAAAGGGCCTCCAAGAACTCTGGGCTAGAAGCAGAAAAAGGAGACAGTTCGTCTGAGGGTACACCTTCAACTGAGGACAAAACAAAAACAGACAGAAAAATGAGACAAGTAGACCACCTTGAAGGAGAATTTAAGAAAATTAAACCAGCTACCTTCGATGGAGTATCTAGAACAGGGGAGGAAGTTGAAGCATTGTTATTAGACATAAAAAATTATTTCGAGATATACAATAACTCCAGCAATCTGAAGGCCAGAATGGCCATTTACAATAGGAAAGGAAAGGCCAACATCTGGTGGAAAGATCTAAAGTTGGCTAAGGGCTTAAAAGAGAAACAAATGGAATAGTATGACTTCAAGAAATATTTCAAGAAACAATACCTATCTGAAAGCTACTATAAAAGGAAAACGAAATAATTTTATGAGTTACGACTTGGTTAGATGGCAATGGAGGATCTTATAAACAAATTCCTGGAATTACTAAGATTTGTACCTTATATCCGGGAGGACAAGGTAAAAATCTAGTGGTTCTTAATCTTTCTACCACAGTCCTACAGGGACAAAATTGAGTTTGACAACCCCAAGTCCTTGAGTGAAGTATTTAGGAAAACACGAATGTGCTACAACTAGTACAAACAGAGGGAAAATTTTCCCAAAGCTTGGAAGGATAAGAAACAAGATTGAATGAACCAGTAGAAGAAGGGATACCAACCAACTCCTTATTGGAATGCAACAAAAGGATTTCCCAAAAAATACTTTCACTCCAATTACCAAAGTACGCAAGGAAATGGTAAACCACCAGTAAATCTGGGAACAAAGAAATTTGGGGACGGTCCTTGTGAACCATTGAAGTGGTGGGAATGTGGAGAACCTCATCTGAGGAGGAACTATCCACATATAAATACAACAAACATAATTGTCATTCATAATTTGCAGGAAACCTCGAAAATGGGTGATGTGGGTAGAATCCTGCACCAAATAAATGCAGTCGTAGAGGGTCGACAAGCTGACCACCAATTTTCTGTGGTGGAAATCAAAGGTAAAATCAATAACACCCAAATTTTTGTTTTAATTGATCCCAGGGATACATTAAGTTATATCACTCCTGGTGTAGTAGAGTCAAATAAACTCAAGAAGATGAAACACGCAAAATCATAGCTGGTACAATTCGCAACGGGAAAAAAAAGGAAAGTGGTTGATTTTATTCCTGATTTTGAATGCAGTTTAGATGGTAAAAACATAAAAACAAATATGAATATTCTGCCACTAGGATCTTATGATGTGATTATTGAAATGGATTGGTTGGAAAAGTACAAATCAGTTCTAGATTGTTACACAAAGACACTTAATTATAAATAAGATTATGATACTACTAGAACAACCCAAGGTATACCAAAACCAGTATCAGTTAGACAAGTCAGAACAATGCAATTCAAGAAATGCATGAGAAATGGATATCAAGTTTACGCCATCCAAATAACGAATATGTTAGGAAAAAAAAATAATCCCAACTTAGAAGACTTTTCTGTCCTATGTGAATTCAAAGACGTGTTTGTTGATGAGATACCTGAATTATCTACTAGAAGAGAAATAAACTTCTCTATAGACCTGCTACCTGGATCAGCCCCTATCTCGAAAGAACCTTACCGAATGACTTTACCAGAATTGACAGAATTAAAAATACAACTGTAGGAATTGTTGGACAAAGAGTATGGGTAAAATCATGAATCTGGGTAACACTTTCATGACAATCGGGTCTCCAAAATTTCTATCGGCAATTTTTCGGCCGAACAAAAGTTTCTTTCAACCGAAATCTTTTTCGGCCGAAAATTTTCACATCAAATTTAAAGGTGCCCTCGAAATTCATGTACAATGTTTTTTGGATGAATTTTTTTCCCATGGTAAGCATATTTCGGACGAAATACTTTTCGGCTGAAACGTTTATTTTTAACGGATTCTTTTAAAAACTAGGTTTCGACCGAAAGAATATTTCTGCCGAAAACTTGAAAATGGGACTGTTTGCAGGAAACTGCAAATTCTCTCCATGTTACTTCATATTTGGAGGTAGTGGACTCCTACAAATACTTAGAATTTAGTTTGAGAATTGACACCAACATTTTTAAAATTGAATCTACTTTCATTGGGTATAATTTGTTTTCATTTTCATTGTTTTTATCTAATTTTATTTAATTTTATAAAAAAATCACTGCATAATATTTTTAGGTGAGATTATGATTCGGTGAAATGAAAAATCCATATCTCTAAAAATACACAACGGAAAATTATGGAAAATTTATATTCATAATTGATAAATTGTTCTCTTCAAAAGGGTATTTTTAGATTTTACTTTTAAGTAAAAATTGGGATAGATACAAGGTGTAGAAAAACACGTGTTTAAAATATGCAACGTTTTCATCTTGGTCAACTTAAAAAAATTCTAGAAATTATAATATTCATCCGTTAGATTCAAAATTATAGTCATAATAAAATAGAGTCTCTATAGATTGTTGCAGTATATTTCATTTCTTAAAAACATAAGTTTAATAATAGATACATTGTTGTGGAAAACAATAACTCATTATCATTCATTTCATATTTCAGGAACATACTGTTAAACAATTGCCAAATTGACATATCAAATCTTGATAAAAAAAAATTAAAAAATAGTCATTAGAAATATAACAAAATTATTCACATGTTTTATTTTTACTGTAGAGTGAAATTCTAAATAAAAAAAATACTTTTGTATGCCGAAAGTTGAAGAACTTGTGAAAATACAGTTTTTTTTGTCATAAAACAAGCAAAAGTGTTACCCGTCTTCATGATTTTACCCATATATCAGACTGAGTGTTTCACCATGGGGTGCACCAGTCCTCTTTGTGAAAAAGAAATACAGTAATCTAAGACTATGTATCGATTATAGACAATTGAACAAAATGACTATTAAGAACAGGTACCCCTTACCTAGGGTAAATGATTTGTTCGATCAAGTAGGTGGGGCCAATATTTTTTCAAAGTTGGACTTACGATCTGGTTATCATCAAGTTAGAATAAAATATGAGGACATAAGCAAAGCAACTTTTCAAACACGATATGGACACTATGAATTCTTAGTCATACCTTTCGGACTCACTAACACACCAGCCATGTTTATGTGTCTGATGAACATTATCTTCAGCTAATACTTGGACAAGTTCATACTAGTATTTATCGATGATATTTTGGTCTATTCTAAAACAGAGGAAGAACATGAAGAACACTTAAGAATAGACCTGCAAACTTTGAGGAAACACAAACTGTACGCCAAATTTGATAAGTGTGATTTTTATCAAAAGAAAATACAATACCTAGGACATGTAATTTCTGCAGAAGGCATTGCAGTCGACCCTGAGAAAATAAAATCCATCATGGAATGGTCGATACCTAAGGATGTAGCAGATATCTGGTCATTCATGGGAATCACCAGATATTATCGCTGATTTATAGAGGGGTTTTCCAAAATAGCCTACCCCATCAAGTCATTACAAAAGAAAGGGACCGAATTTAATTGGTCACAGAAGTGTCAAGACAGTTTTAACAAGTTGAAAGAATTATTGACAACTGCACCCATCTTGAAGGTAGTAGACCCAGATGAAGACTTTACTGTATGTGTTGATGAGAGTAAATAAGGGCTAGGTGGTGTCCTAACCCAAGACAAACACATTATTTGTTATGAATCTCAAAAATTAAAGGAGCACGAGCGAAACTATGCCACCCATGATTTAGAGTTGGTAGCAGTAATTCACGCCTTAAAAATGTGGTGGCACTACATAATGGGTAGAAAGTTTCTATTATTGATGGATAATAGCGGTGTTAAATATCTGTTTAGCTAGCCAGATCTTAATGCAAGGCAAGCACGATGGCTAGCCTTTTTGAGTGAATTCCACTTTGAGGTAAGACATATCAAGGGTAAGGAAAATAAGGTAGCAAATGCCCTAAGTAGAAGAGTTCATGGGTTATTTGAGATAAATGTCAGTAGAGAAGAAAGTGATATGGAACAAAGAATAAGGACAACAAGCATTAACGACCAAAGTTACACTGAGATAATGGCATAATTACAAAATAGTATCGTAAACTTAGATAAACCAGATCTGAGTATCAACAAAAACGGACTTTTACGATTTAAAGACAATCTTTACATACCAGATTCAGTAGAGTTAAAAATAAAAATCCTAGATGAAGTACATAAGAAACCATATTCTGGCCATCCATGATACCAAAAGATGATAAAATCACTTAGAAAACTATTTTACTGGCCCAATATGAAGGGAGAAACAACAAAATACTTGTCTAGGTGCCAGAATTGTCAGCAGGTTAAGGCCGAACACCAACATCCAATTGGACTATTATAGCCATTACCAGTACCATAATGGAAATGGGAGACCATATCACTATACTTTATTACAGGTTTTCCTAAAACTCAGAAATAGAATGACTCTATTATGGTTTTAATCGATAAACTTAGTAATTTTGCACACTTTATCCTTGTAAAGTCTACTTTTAAAGCTATAAATATTACTAAATTATTAATGAAAGAAATCTTTAGACTGCATGGTATTCCTAAATTGGTGATTTTGGATAGATACGTAAAATTCACATCCGCTTTTTGGAAAGAACTGTTTGCAGGGATAAATACTAATTTGAATTTCAGTACAAGTTATCATCCACAAACGGATGGACAGACCAAAAGTACAAATCAAATCGTAGAAGATATGCTCCGCATGTACGTAAGAAAAAAACCGAGTGGGTGGGAAGACTACCTACACCTAATAGAATTTGCATATAACAATGGGTACCAAACGTCGGCTAAGTTGAGCCCCTTCAAGGTACTATACGTCAGAAAGTGTACGACTCCAATTAGCTAAGACAACCCGGTTGACAGACTTATGGTGGGACCGAAGATGCTCTAAGAAATGGAAAGTACGGTAAGACAGGTACAACCGAACTTGAAAGTGGCATAGGACAGACAGAAACGCTATGTAGACCAGAAAAGAAGACGCTTGGAGTTTCAAGTGGGAGATCATGTTTACTTAAAAGTCAAAGACCGAAAGAGTTCACTAAAACTCAGGAACTGTGCCAAGTTGTCACCCAGGTTTTGTGGGCCCTTCAAGATACTATCTCGAATTGGACCCGTAGCATACCAACTTGCACTTCCAGCTAATCTAAAAATTCATAATGTATTTCATGTTTCTTTGTTGAAAAATTATGTTCATGATCCTCCTCACCTGATCGATTGGAACGTGGTACATGTGGAACCACAAGGTGAGTTCCAGGCGGAACCTCTACGCATTCTGGACTAGAGAGAAATAACACTTCGGAATAGAGTTATCGCTCAGGTAAAGGTGCAATGGAAGCACTTAGTCCTAAGGAGGCCACTTGGGAGTTGGAGGGAGATTTGCAGAAATATCATCCAATCCTGTTCCAAGAAAGGAACAAACACTAAGGACAATGTCTTATTTGAAGGGGGGAAGGATGTGACATCCCCAAATAAATTAATTTTGAAATTTGAAAATTGTCAGAAAATTATTCCATTTTTGGTAAATTCGAATTTGGAAATTTTTTGCCAATTACGACAATTTCAAATTTCGAATTTGATAAATTGTAATTAATTATTATGATTGTTGGGAAGAGACCTGATTTGACCGAACTAACTATCTGACCATGACACTTGTATGTAAACAAAATATTGTTTTAATTATTGCAGGAGGACAAATGGAGCAGCCATGTTAAATTCAACTTACCATGGCTCCATGAGTGGGGAACATGTTGGAACTACCTCTAAGATGATTGTTACAAGTGGAAAATCAAATATTTAGCCATTGGTAGCCCCTAAAAATTAGGGATTTAGAAAGCTGTGAAAATTCCCAAGGGAGGGAAAGATATCTAAGCAAAAATATTGTTTTGATAAATAACATATGTGAGGAGGCAGGATGTTGCCTAGTATGATGGGAAGAAGAGACTATTGTATTTTTACTGTTATGAACACTACTGATTGAGTGTGAGGAAAGAGGAGTCTGCTGAAACTGAAGGACATTGTTGAGGAGGAGTTTTCGAGTTAGCCCTCATGGACTCATGGTCAGGCTAGGGGATGGACTGGGCAAGTGATTTGGCTGCCTTGTCCTATGGTTGGGAGGAATGTGGTTGTTCGCTTTGTCTTCCCTGTAAACTAGTTCAGATATGTAAATCTTCCCCTTCTCTATTTAGATTTTTATATATATGATGTAATGCAGGTGTTAATTCTGAATCTAATTATTTTCCATCTCTGTTTAAATGATTAAATCGATGATATGGTGCATATATTGATTCAGAATTGAATTATTTCCATATTTGTTGAAATGATTAAAACGTTGATATGGTACATATATTGATTCATAATTGAATTGTTTTCATCTCTGTTTAAATGATTAAAACGTTGATATGGTGCATATATTATTTCCAAATTGATATAACAACTGGGAAATATGTTCGAGCAAACGAGGCATAAATATTGACAGAATTCCCTTAAACCCAATTCAGAATGACTCTTACAGTTAGATTGATTCTCACCAAACTCTAGGTATTATCTTTAATGGTTAATACATAATTAAATAATTATGCTTGGTTAATTTCTGAGAGTAATCACCTCAAAAGAAAAAAGGAGAAACTTAGAGTACTAGCTTATGAGCGTAACAGTAGGATAAATCTCAGTGCATCGAAAACCCTTGCTGAACTGCCTATGTGTAAATGCTTGTGATAACCAATTCTAGATACAAGGCCTTGGTATTTTCTACAGGTAAAGTCTTAAGATCCTTCTTTTCGAGACCTCCTTTTCCATGTAGGCTAGAATCAAAACTAGTATTCCACGCGATAATTATATCTTTAACAAAAGAGATAGGCCTAATTACTGTTGGTAATCCACATGGACTCCACAGAAGAAAATTTGAGATTTGAAATGTCTACAATAGAATGTTTAAGTATTTGAGTTGTCCAATATTATGGCTAGAATAGACTATTCTGACAGACTTATAGACACAATCATATAAAAGAAATGCTAGAATGGATTACAATAGATTTATTCCGAAGTAGATATTAGAGAAATTTTAATGCATTCATAGAAACAATGCGAATTGAGTTTCTTTTACCCTAGTCTTAGTCACAACAACAACCCATTTTCTTTGCAATAGAAGTTGAATATAGTAAATAGGGAAGTAATCAAGACTGTGTGACCATACTGAAATTATGTTAATTATTATTATTGTCGAAGAAAACAGATTGAATACATGTCAGTCGAAACGTCTTGATTGCAATAAACTTCGTAGTCATATGTGGTACATGAAAAGCTATAGATAAAACTCGCTATGAGTTACTACGCCATTTCGAGTATATACGACAAGGACTATAGTTCATTATCCATAAAATTATTACATAGTTGTTGAAAACAAAAAAATTGAACATGGAATCCTTATAATACTAAAGGCGAAATAGAACCATTTTGGAATGGAAAACTGGGTGGAGCCACGACATCCACTTCCTAGAACCTGTAGAGTTAAAGTCGAGAAGAGATGGAATCGGAACCTGAGTACCTTTTTTCCCAAGAATAGGGGTGGGCATCTGGAATTTGTGCAAACCAAATCTTTGCAAAACATACCAGAAATTATTAATATATTGTAAATGAAAGTGAGGTAACGAAACATTAATAGAATGGACAAATGTTGACCAACAGTTTAATTTTCTAGAGAGACACTCATCTTTTGTTGCACAAGCTCAGGTCCTTGCCCTGTTGAATACTATCTGATAGACGACCGGCCAAGGAAGGAGAGTGCAACAAACCCCTGATGGGTACCTTGCATCGACAAGGCCCATCATTAGTGACTTATACCAATAATTTAAACAAAAGTGAAGGTAAATAAGAAACACAAAGACAATACAATAACCAATGAAATCAAACAAAGTAATTGACAGTGTTAGTTTTTCCTTAACACATAAACAATACAAGTCGAACTGTGCCAAAGACTTGTTTTAAACCTATCCAGGTCGAATTCACAGAAAATAATGAGGGTTCAAGTAGTCAATGTAAATATTTGTTATAACCAGACCCCGATGGTTCTCCTTGTAGATTACAGGAAACTGGGTAAGAGTACAGACAGATAAACACACCCATCACAAGGAAAGACGAGAAGTAACTTAGAGGGACACACACGGTTTTTTCTTTAAAGAAAAAATAAATCAAACAAATTTTCCTAGACATTCAACGTTGGACCAGGACATATATCTAGGGGTTAAGACTAAGGAGAAATAATTATTTAGGTATTAGGGAATACCTAAGTACCCTTTTCTTTTTCCTGATGATTCAATTGGTATTTCTTGGGGAAAAGAACGAATAGTTAGAGTGCCATGATTTTTTGGAAAACATGGATGAGAAGATAGTTGAGATGACTTCAATACAGGAACTAAACCCATAGCATAGTAAGGATTAACGATAAGGGGTAATATACTTAAACTTGAAAATAACAACATAGTGAGATAAACCTTGTTGTAATAAACTGTTGAACACTCTACTTTTTTAAAACTTACTCGGAAGACAGACAATGGTCTATGGGTTCAATGAGTAAAAAACCTCCAGGATGATAGTCTTCCCGCTCCAACTGATTTATTTACAGAGCCAATGTCAAAATGGAAATATACAGAGGCATTTCCAAAATAGAGATACACAAGAAAAGATTAATAACCAGGAGTAACCGCGATAATTTTTCACAGGGAACACAAAGCCAAAATCAAAAAATGGATTGGTAGTCTTGGGATAACCATCAGCTAGTCACATAGTTGTTTAGTGAGAGCCTGTACCCAATTTTTGTAGTTAGGGAAAGGTGGTGGACCTTCGATGGGACACTTTAAGCACACGATAGTGTCAAAAGAAAGGCGTTTAGAACACCTTAATTATATTGGAAGGTAGCCATTAAATCATTTACAATCATATCCCAAAGTATCTGCCTCATATCCATGGAGTACGTTTGATGAAAAACCACCCAGATTTTCTCATATTAATCCTTACCTTAAGTTTTGGTTAGGGTTCCCTTGCGACCATCGAATTCGGTTAACGAAAAGACAACCCTATGCCAGAGTTGGTTCGGATAGAACTAACTGTGAGGCATAAGTATTTGACAAGGATAACTAACCTTAGATACCACCTTAAAGATCATAAAGCTCGCACGGGAGAACTGTCGCACAAATAGAAATACATTTAATTATCATCTGTCCCTGTTTCCGAGGAAATCATTTTATCACCTCAGGATTCAAAGCTGATCATACGTAGATACCCATGGTAATTGTTACTTGTGTGACTGGGGTATAATTTATGGTGACATACCTATGAGTGTAAATAATTTGGTGAGGACAAAAGTTTGATTATATTATGGTAGCATATTCACAATCATATATAAATGTAATTAGTCCTCATGGAGGCTGGTAGTATAGCTTATACAAAGAATCAATGTGATCTACCTTGTAATTGCAAGTAAATACTTTATTGAGTCCAAAGATATCCACCACCCTTGTGGTTATGTTAGGTATATTCCCTTAATTCACCTTACTAAGTAGCAAGAGAAGTTTGATATGGATCTTAACAAAGAAAAAGAAGTTTAAGTGCCCTTAAGAGAA
>JASDQU010588020.1:78253-91253 GCA_032191745.1 Picea mariana | reverse complement strand
CTCACCCTCATATCACTTCAAACATTGAGAGTAACAAGAAGCATTCTTATAATTGAAAGTTTCATTCCCTTTTTTCCAGTAGAAAATTGGCTCAATTATATTAGTCATATAATTTTTTACATCTTTCTTCACAAAAACAAGGATCCTTAACATAGCATACTGCCAAACTAGATCCATGCTATAGGCACCAAAAATAAATAGGGATAAAGTTCTTAAAAAATATCGAGATCAATAATGATGCCTTGTCCTATGCATCATCATACAAACATACTATCTCTCACAAAAAACAAAACATACAATAGCTTGTAATTGAAAAATAGAACCAGTCCCACTCTCAAAAGATCTAATGGATTCTAATATGTCTCCTAGGACCTTCAGCTCCATTGGACCAATGATAATAGAATATTTTTCCCTCTAGTTCTTCAAAAGCCTGTTTGGAAAGAATGTATGCTTCTATATTATAGCTTCTGTAGATGTGTTGGAAGCTAATAGACTGGAACCTTTTTAATAGGACTTTGATTCTAGCTTTCCATTCTTCAACTTCACATACTTGGAGCCTACCTTTGTTTAACAACCAATCAATAATAACTCTGGAATCAACCATTACCTGAATGCAATGTAATGACAAGTAATCTGCTAGCATGAGAGTGGCCTGTGCACCCATCAGTTCAGCTCTTGTGTTGGTGCCTCTGCCACAATTATATATCCATCTTATGATTGTTGAATCAATTTTTTTTATTACACCACCTGCACCACACAAGTTGCCATCTCGCTGAGTCGCCCCATCGAACCATGCTAAAGATGTATCCTTTTGCTGAGTGATCAAAATATCTCTCGGTAGTCTATCCTTCAATTGAACATTGATTATTTTTTGTAAAGCCAATGTCTTATATATCATTGTCTGGATAGAAGGGATGAAATCTTCAAAAATTGCTTTGTTTCGTTCTATCCATATAAACCAACATATAGGGGCTGCAATCAGAGTAGGGATTGTCTTTTCCTCATACTGATTTTTAAATCATTTCGACAGAGTGTTACCAATCCAACACTTTTTTAAGTTCAGATCATTGCTCACAATATTCCAGACGAAATTTGTAAATGGGCAAAACTTAAAAAGATGTAGAATATTTTCTGAATCTTACTTACAGAGGTAAGAGCGCCTAGGGCCTTCCCTAATAATGAGAACCAATTTAATTTGTATTAATTGAAATTATAACAAAAAATAAAAAAAAAGTTTCATAAAATGAAAAAGATTTAATGTAAAAGAGGTATAATTAATACTTGTACACATATTTTGTAAGTGGATTGTCTTTTTCTTAATACAAAACTTTTTTCCTTCAAATATTTTCAATATGAATGAACATATTGAAGAAGTTTGTGAATACATATTTTGTATTCAAGAAATTTGTAATCCAGTTAAATGAAAAATATGCACCAAGTATTAAAATAATTGTCTTGGAAATATTCATCCCTAATAAATAACACAAATTTGGTGTATTTTAATTAGAATTTTTGTATTTTTATTATTCTAAAATTATTTATAAAAATAATTGTCTTTCCAAACACAAATTTGGTATATTTTAATTAGAATTTTTGTATTTTTATTATTCTAAAATTATTTATAAAAATAATTGTCTTTCCAAACACAATTGTAGGGAGATCTTAAATTAAAACTACCATTTTATTACCCATTCCATTAAAACATTGAAAACTCCAAATTTTCGCACTTTAAGATTTATTATTTTCAAACTTTAATTAATCAAATATTACCTAACAAAAATTAACATCATATACAACTTTAATCATTAGAAGAATCTTTTGAAAAGAGAATCGATACTATTAAAATACTCTAAAACAACATCATTCATATTATGTTATCAATAATTATAAAGGATTAAAATACTCTAAAACAAGATTATTCAAGGATTTAAAGTGAGTGATATGCCATGTTTTATGATGCACAATCATTTTAATTTTAGTTCTAAATATGCGCTTACAATTTTAATTTTAGTACCCTTTATAAATTTAAAGGGAGATATTTTCATTTTATTTTAGTACTCTTTATAGATTTAAAGGGAGATATTTTCATTTTATGTTATTATGTTATTGTTTGGTTCTTTGCAAAGATATTCCACTGACATTGACTATGAATATAGGTGTCAATTCACTTCGTATATATTAAGAAACCAAATATGATGCTGTAGAGAAAAAGTGAGAAATAACAACAAAAGTTCATTTTGAAAGGAAATTTAAGTGAGAAATAACATCAAAAGTTCATTTTGAAAGGAAATTTAAGTGAGAAATAACACCAAAAGTTCATTTTGAAAGGAAATTTAAGTGAGAAATCACACCAAAAGTTAAATTTAAAAAGAAATTTAAGTTATATATATATGTATATATATATGATTGTTTAATTTTTACATGATTTAATTTGATTTAATTTAATCTTTAATTTATAGATATGGTTATGTATAAAATTTATTCAATTTAAACTTAATAATTACTTTTCACCAACTTTTTTCCAAAGAAAAAATATCTCAAAATTATATTAGATATAACTTCTATTACAAAGCAGATCCACAACAAAAGGAGGATCCGACTATTACATAACAACCCAAATAGCCTCAAATACAATTGAAGTACTAAGCTAAAAACCAAAAACTTATCTAGTCCCATCGACCTCGGAATGAGAAACTGAGAAGGGGGGAAATCGACACTAAACTTTAATCACATCTTTAAAACAAAGACACTGCACAACTTCTCCTATGTTTAGTCTTCGAAGATGTTAAGGAAAGAATGAGAGATTTCTTCTCCATTTTCCCAATGAAAAACTGATAGTCTTCCTTTAGTTTCTTTTAGAGCCCTCTTTGACAGAAGATCTGCCTCTTTATTATGCTCCCTGTAGATATGCTGAAAACTGATATCTCTGAATTTACTTGCCAGATCCAATGTTTTTAATTTCCAGCATTCAATATTCACCAAGTTGAGATGGCCATGCTTCTTTATCCAGTCGATTATCACTTTCGAGTCCCCCCAAGATTTTGATTTTATCTATCAACCAAAGTGTAGCCAAAAGGAGCGTCGTCCACAAACCCAAGAGCTCCGCCTTTGTGTTGGTTCCAGCTCCGCAATTTAGGGACCATTTTGTAGTTCTTGAGGCATACGTCTTGAAAATACCACCTGCTCCACAACACTCTCCATTTTCTAATGCTGCTCCATCAAAGCAAGTTAGAGTGTAACCATCTGCCAGATTAAATTCGCATACTCTATTTTGAAAAAACTTTGGGATTGATGGTTTCCAAGTGAAAGTACCTGAAACTCTATGCACCACTGATCGGTGAGAAGGGGAGTGCTCCTCAAATAGGACCTTATTTCTCTCGATCCAGATATGCCAGCAGGTAGTTTTTGCCAAGCTTGCAGGAGCCGATTTGTCTTTCATCCAATCCTTAAAACACTCAAATACTGAGTTGCCTATCCACTGAAAATTAACTTTGTAGAGAACAGATAATTAATTCCACACTGATTTCGTGAAGGAACAGTGTATCAGGAGATGGTTTATAGTTTCTGAACTGTAGTTGCACAACTTGCAAACCCCCGGACTGTGCCATCCTTTCCTCTGAAGAGATTCCCAGGTAAGAACTTTGTCCTTTGCTGCCAGCCACACAAATAATTTTAGTTTGAGTTGAATTAGCCATTTCCATAATTGTTCATACCACGATCTGTCCAGCTGATAGTTGAATGGCCTTAAGAGCGCTTGGTAAATATTATTTGCGGTTAATTGACCAGATGAGTCCCCACCAGCCCACGCCAGAGCATCAGGTGAATTGTGAAGAGAGATTTCGGCATTCCTTAAATCCATTGTGAAAGAATTCCATTTGATAACGCTCTGACCACCGAGCCTCAAAGAATCACTACTGCGCCACCGACCTGGGAATACTAAAATGTCATCCGAGACTCTCACTTGGGCAAGAGAGGTAATTTGGAAGTTAGACAGGTGCGAGCACATGGTGTCAGAGAGGAGCGAGAGGTTCTCCAATCCGTTGATCAGATCCCTTCCTAAGGCAATAGAGTTACCATTCCCAGGTAACCAACGAATCCAATGCAAAACTACGAACAAATTTTTTATCCAACCATTCCAGAAACTAGACGCCTTTCGGTGCTTGTGGGAGGGCTTCCTCAGCCAAGTAGAAATCAGTGAATTTCCCAGGTACTTACCCAAAAGAATTTTATTCCAGATGCTTCCATGGGTTAGCGCCCTCCAGTAACTGTTTGCCATGAGTGCTGAGTTGAACAAAGGAAGATTTTTGAACCCCCACCCTCCGCAGATTTTTGGCCGAGCCAGGATGTCCCCATCTACAGAGATGGAAATGAAACTTATCCTTATGCCCACTCCACAGGAAGGCATAACTTAAACTGTGGAGTTTATTTAAAATTGATTCGGGGATCATCTCCAATGACATCCAGAAAACTGCTAGACTTTCCAACACTGCTTTTACCAAAATAAGTCTAACTCCGAGCGATAGCCGTTTGTTACCCACTGACCTATTTTCTTTTCGAATTTGGCCACCAGCCAGCTCCAATCGGCAGATTTGGAGGGACCCAGTTTGAGGTAGTAACCAAGGTACTTGAAGCCATCATTCAGATTTGCAAAGGTAAAGGGTAAAATATCTTTTAAAGGAGTCAGCTATGCTTCCTTAAGTCCCCAATAGTGGACTGTAGTTTTTAGAGTATTAATGCAGAGATAAAAAACATGACAGTACAGAGTGAGAATGTCTACTATCACTCTCCATGCCCTCAGATCAACCTTTGACAAAATAAGAACGTCGTCGACAAACATTAATTGGACCACATTTAAAAGCTTTGTTATTTTTATACCTAAAATACCGTGGTCAACGCTACTATTTGAAAGCATTAGGCTCAGCCCTTCCATAATAATAATGAACAAATATGGGGATAATGGGCATCCCTGATGAAGTCCTCGCCAAACTTTGAAAAAATCTGTCGCCTCACCATTTATCAAGACTGCAAAGCTGGCACTTGTTACGCAACACATTATCCAATATACTAGCTTGACTCTGAATCCAACCATGAGTAGAACTAACCTTAGGTACTCTCAATCCATGTTATCGTAGGATTTTAAGGTCCAACTTCAGTACCAGAGATTTCAGGTTCTTTTTTTTATACTATGGAGACTTTCATGAGCTGTCTCAATAGCGTCGTGAATCCTCCTACCTTTCAGAAAACCCAACTTCTTTGAGGAAAGACACTTCGACAGAATTGGTTTAATCCTAGTTGCAAGAATTTTGGAGATTACCTTATATATTAGATTACACAGAGAGATGGGTCGATAATCATCAAAAGAGGTTGGTTTGTTTGCTTTCGGGATGAGAGCCAGAAAAGTCACATTTATACCACCACTAAGATGACCTTTTTTCCTTGAGTCCTCCACCATATCCAAGAGATCAGTCCCCACAAGATCGAAAAATAAAATAAAGAATTCTGATGTCCATCCATCAGGGCCCAAACTTCTTTCTTTTTTGAATTTTTCAAGCACCAATTTTAATTCTTCCAAGGATATAGGTTGATAAAGTAATTTTGCTTCCTCCTCATTTACCATTTTTGGGTACAGGCTGGAAACCTTGACCACATCATTTATGTTGTTTATCTCTCTTGCTTTATAAAAGTGTTTAAAATGGTTTACTGCCTCCTCCTTGATCGCCTTCTGATTAGTTAAAGTTCCTTCGCTGTCACTTTGAATTTCCCAAACATGTTTTCAGTTTTTGTTGGAACTAGCAATCTTATGGAAGAATTTAGAATTTGAGTCGTCGCTTTGGATCCAAGTCATACTACTTCTAAGATGCCAGACATCCTCTGCCTGACGGAGTAAGGTATTTCTATTAGTTTCCAGCACACCCAGCCGTCGCTCTTCCTCCAAAGGTAATGGAGTCTCAACAATTTTGTTTAAAGCTATTCAATATCTGTTTCCAGCTTTACTAAAAATAAATGCTCATTTGTCTTGAAATCTTTAATCCATTTTTTCGTTTAAAACTTTAATTCTTTTAGTTTTGACACTAATATGACTTGCTTGTTTCCTTCCACCAAGAAACTCGGGTATTTCTAGATTGTATGTACCAGCTTCACAAAATCTGGCTGACTTAGCTAGTCCGCGTTAAATTTAAAAGGGAAGGCCTTGTACACTGGTGCCTACTCCAATTGAATAAGCACAGGGGCATGATCTGATACGAATGAGTATTCCACCCATGACCTGAATAAACCAGTTGAAGTCAAAAGGTTTTCTACAATAAAACATCTGTCAAGCCTTCTCGCGACAGAACCTAGACCATATCGGTCGTTTCGCCAAGTTGGGTCTAAATTGGGGGGTTTTACGCCAATTAACCTTTTAGAGATGAAAAGATCTTTATAGAACTCCTTAGTCAGACCTGGAAAAAAAGAGCCCCCCCAATGTTCATCTGCTGATAAAATGAAGTTCAGATCACCTGCCATAACAAGATTTGGAATAGATAGGATACCACTGTCAACTAAGGTGCTCCAGAAGAGTTTGCGATCCTTACACGGTCCATAGACATTTAAAAACACCAACTCCTTTTTTGAAGAGATACAAACACCTATTAGTAAGATGCCTCCCATCGTTAGATAGGGGTTTAAGTCAAAAGTGTTTGGGTCTCAGGAGACCAATAAACCGCCAGAGTTCCCTATGGAATTTACTGCAGTCGCTGCCCAGGAAGGATGGATTTGAAGAAGAAAATCTCTCTCTTTCTTTTCATCAGCGAGTGTCTCTTGCAAGAAGACAATGTTCAGACGAGTACGATCCAACAATCTCCGAACCGAGGCAGCTTTGAGGGTGCCTCCAATCCCTCGGATGTTCAAGGAGAACAGTAACATCACTTTGCCCTCACCAGAGCCTTCGTTGCTCTAAGGGCTCCAGTATCTGGGGAAGTAGGGACACTGTCACTGTTTTGAATACTTAAACCCACCTGTTTCTTTTGAGAACTCTTAGTCTTGACTGGAGAGAGTTCTGAACCAATGCCTCTATACCAAGCAAAGGCTTTTCCTCCCTTGACTGGTGCGTGAGAGGAATAGGAACCAGAATCAACTTTGGGGTCGAAAGCCTCCATGCCTAATACTGTGGGCAATGGCACCGAGTCGAAGGGAGAAGAAAGGTAAGGTAAAAGGGAGTCTAGGGAAACAATAAGTCTGGATTCACCCGCTTTTGCCTCTCTATAGTCTGGCAAAGGTGACTCCCTTTCTGAGTCATCCAAAGAAGGTTTGGGAGGCCTGGAAGGAAGGACTTGAGGAAGAAATTGAGCAGATTTTTGAAGGTGGGGAGGGGAGGGCTTCAAGAGGATAGCTGCCTGGGTAGTAGAAGAGGGTAAACAGGGAGAAGAAAAGGCTATGGGAAGGCTAAGAGAGGAGAGAGGAAGGTGATCAGGTTAAACAGGATTGAAGGGCCCAACAACAGGCTTGAATAAAAGGTATTTTTCTCGAGAAGAAGATTGTAACTAGGCCGAGTTATTCAAGGCCTCCTTCTCTTCAAGGTTAAAGAGTTGTACAAGGGAAGACAAAGAGATTTTAACTTACAGGTAAGAGAGGCCCCAGGTTCTGGCTGAGAAGAGGAAGACGCTTCAGTGGATTCTTCCAAGAAGTGCAGTGAAGCATCTGCATCTACATAGGCTGGAGGGTTTCTTTGTAGGTCTAAATCTTCTGAAAGGTCCTCCAAAACCTTACCCTTACAGTCTCGATGAAGGAGACCAGTACAACGACAAATGTTGCATCAGAAGGGCAACCCAAGATAGTCAACAGTTTGTGCAATTTTTCGCCCTCTCCACTCAATCTCTAAGGTTTCCGGTAATCCACTGCAAATGCCCATCTCCACAAGAACTTTTCCAATTTTCCTCACTGGGGCACAGAGAAGCTTGGGATCGACTGCAATGAACTTCCCCAATGTGTCTCCAATGGCATGAAAGCCTCCTTCATTCCACAAATATAGAGGGAGGCCCAATAGGAGTACCCAGAGATGCATGAACTGAAAGTAATCAGTATCTGGGTTGAAGCCAATCCTCCAACATTTGAGCATGAGACTATTGCCTCTAAAGACCCACAACGAGCTGAGAAGAAGGGAGGAGTCCTCCGGGGTGTGGCATACAAAGCCAAGCCAACCTTTGGTAAGAAATATGACCTCCGGGGAGTAACCAAGTATAGGTTGCCACTGGCTCTGAATCCAACCCTCAAGAGAAACCTTACTGAGAGATTTATATGAAATCCGACCCACAAGAGCACACAGTGCCATTCTGCAAGAATCTTCTAGGCCTATATCATTACCCAACACCAAACGCTTAGTCCTTTTGTTGGGCTTCCATGCCTTTCGATTAAAACCAACAGACAGAGAAGTCTCTAATGGTTCCCTCAGTCCCTGCTATGAGGAAGGACTAAGTAGGGAGATTAAGGGCTTAAAGTTTGATAGCAGGCCCGAGGAAGGAGGGACTGAAGGAGGGATGATAGGCTGAGGTAACAGAAAAAGGCAAAGAACTTGTTGACTGACTGCTGAGGAAACCGGTAGTGATGTAATCCTTTTTTGAAGATATGCCCTCTGGCCCACCCTTTAGTTGGTCCAATTTGTCAAACAGCCCCACCATCCTCCAAGTTTCCTCGTCTCTTAACATTTTTCTCCAAAGCAGAGCGGGAGAGATTGTCCATTTGGCCCACCAAGTAACAACAAACCTGACTCCAAAGTAACTGACACACACTTTGATCCAATAGAAATAGCTCTACAAAGGCGACCAATAACTAGTCTAGAGACCAACGCTCTTGGGATCAATGAACAGAGGAAAAATGACTTTTGATGGCCATAAGATTCTATAGAAGAGTCAAGAGGCAAAAGAGACAACTGTAACTGATAAACATCTCGGGATCAACCAGACGAAGTAAAACAAAGAAACTTACAGGCTGACAGAAAAGACACGAAACCAAAGGCAAAGAACGAAGAGCTCAAGACCGGCGCTGACAAGGAAGATAGGAAAAAATTCTAACTCTGGAAACGCGCAGAAAACAGACAAAGACAAGCTCTGAAACAAAGCTGGGAACTACAGGTCACTGACTTCAGATAGTCAAAGCTAGTAATAACTTAGTAACTAGTTGAGCCATTCGCTGATTGTAACCTGCAAGAACACTAAGCCTGGTTCAAAAATTTCCCGCCTCACCCTCACTCGACTCTTCATCATTGCTCAAATATCAACTTATTACCCTAATTTGTGACCATGTTTGAATATTTTTTATTCAATACTTTATATAATATGGCATTTTCAATTACTTTTCATCAACTTGTTACTTTTCACCAACTTGTTACCCTAATTTGTGACCATGTTTGAATATTTTTTAATCAATAATTTATATAATATGGCATTTTCTTATTAGGTAAGACTTATATTCCCATAATATGTGATTAGTTTGAATATTTTTTAATGGATACTTTATATAATGTGACATTTGGTTTTTATATTTGAATTAAATCCAATTTATTTCAATTAAATTAATTTTTCAATTATCATTAAAAATAGTCTTTTATCTATATACAGATATAAATGTTATATATAATTGCAACAATTATAATTATCATTTTTTTAAAATAAATGTTATATATAGTTGCAACAATTACATTCATATTTTTTTTTAAATTATCATATATATGAATAGTTTAATTATTTTTTAAAAATTAGTTTGTATTTTTTAAATTGATAAACAAAATATGAATAATAATATATTTATTAGTTTTGATAATTTACATTAGTTAAATAACTATTTTATTATTTTATTATATTTTTTAATTAATTAATTTATTGTATTTTTTATTATATTTTTTTAATTAGTTAAAGTAACCATCCTCCATTTAGATATTTGAAAAAAGAATATGAAATTCCTAAAGTTTTTGGAAAAATAAAATATTGTTATAATTACTTACTACATTTTATTTTATTGCTATATAAACAAATAGTTTTATATATCTATTTTTTTTAATTGTTATATAAACAAATAGTTTTATATATCTATTTATATATATAAAAAATTAATAATCTAATAAGAAATTAATATAATGTTATTTTAATAATATTTAGTGAGGAAAAATAATTTAATTAAAATGTAATCATTTAACAATGTATTATTTAAATATATTAAATGGGTCATAATTGACATCCATTTTAAGGTTTAAAAATGCAATTACATTAGACTAAGATGGTTGTAATTGATACCCTTTTAAAGAAGGTTGCAATGGATACTCTTGACATCCATTTTAGGGTTTAAAAATGCAATTACATTAGACTAAGATGGTTGTAATTGATACCCTTTTAAAGAAGGTTGCAATGGATACTCTTTTAAAGACCAATATATAATTCAAATTGGACATTAATATGGTCAAACTTGAGATTTAAATTAGACATTAACATGGTCTTTATTATTGTGACTAAATGTTAGACATTAATAGTGTTTATTGTAATCAAATGTTGGGTGTTAACATTGTCTTTATTGTGATTAACCATTTGGCCTCAACATGGTATTGCAACCAAACAATGATGTTAACTAGCTCATATTTAAGACTAAACATTGAACGTTAAAATGGATGCAATTGACACTAAATGTTCGACATTAATCCAGATGTATGAGGGCATTATTTGATAGTTTTTGTGGGCATTATAATTATCCAATATTGTGAGAAATTTACCCAAACTAGATCAAACAAGGAAATTTGAATGTCACAATGGTTACTAAATAAGAACATTAATTTTGAGCTTTAACATTGTCTCTATTGTGATCAACCATTTGGCCTTAACATGGTCTACATTGCAACCAAATGTTGGATGGTAACTAGCTCACGTTTAGGACCAAACACTAATGTTAAAATGGACGCAATTAACACCAAATGTTGGATGCTAATGTAGATGTATGTGGAAACTATTTGATATGTTTTGTGGGAATTACCATGATCCAATATTGTGACCAAATTATCCAAACACTAAATTAGGTATTGACATGAACATTATTCAAGTGGCTACTTTGGATACTTTTGTGGAAACAACTATGACCAAACAAGGAAATTTGGATGTTACTATGGTAACTAAATGAAGACATGTAATAATACAATTTGATCGTTATAAACAAATGTCATTGATGTCATTAGTATCAATGCTATCGATAACCATTATGTAATTTTGAATTTTTTTTTGAAAAAGAACACAAGTTTAATTTCAACTTGAATCATAAATTTTTTGAAAATTTTGTAGAGAGATTAATGATAAATCTAATAATGGCAAGACAAACAAGCCCATTTTCAACTTGAATCACAATTTATTGAAAAATTTGTAGAGATTAGAGGCAAATTTAACAATGGCAATAAAAACAAGTCATGGACTACATGAAAGGTCCAAAAAAAACAAAGGGGTTTCTTCATCAAAACTTTACTATTATCTATATAATTTGTTACAAAACTTTGATATTATTTATATAATTTTGCATATATTCACGCAATAATTTCTTCATCCACATTTAAAACAACTTGACTAACATATTTAAGAACATTATTATTGTGTGTTAAAAAGAAAAGAAAGTAATCAAAGTTTTACTAGTATCCAATGTCTACTTATGAGACATAATAATTCAACTAATTCTTGCTTAAGATTCACAATGTTATGCAAAGAACATGGGTTACATTCTAAACTAATAAATCAATCCTAAGAGATTCATATGTAAGTGCTTTGAATCTTAATTTCGCAATGAAAATAACACAAATAATGGCTTATGAAGGGTTTCAAACAACATTGAAGAGAATATTAAACCTTGACTATTGTTTTTCAAAATAATATAAAATATCAACTAGTGTTTTTCAAAATAATATAAAATATTAACTATTGTTTGTTTTCCTTAGATGATGATGAAGAATTTTATTTTAACATATGCTTTACAAATCATATTAGAAACTAGTAGTATAGGATGCATATAAATATACATATTACTCTCCATTGTTAGAACATAGTTACGACAATAATTGTGATTTCAAAATGAGAATTTTAATCCTAAAAACCCATATTTTTGGATAAAAACACCAAAATCAACCCATGTTTTGAAAAATGGTATCACCCCTTTTTTGGAGGGGTTGAAATTACCACATTTTACAAATGTCCTTAATAACGTCATAGTGTTGTCAAGAAACACCTTAAAATCAACCCCCAGATTGAAAAGTGGTGCTAACAATGATGCCAATTTTTATTTTATTTTCAAGGTTAAAACTACAACTTTGAAACCTCTAGACTTTACCCTTGCATCCAAAACCTTAAGATTGACTCTCGAATCGAAAAGTGGTGCTCTTAATAGCACCCATTTTTTCTAGCAATAAAATTACAAGTTTTTTGAAATCATGGCCTTAACAACCAATACCTTTGAAACCAAAATTTTAAGACCAACACCCAAATCAAAAAGAGGCATTGTTAGCAACACCCTCTTTTTTTCCTCCAAACTTAAGATTATAACATTTTAGAAACCATGGTCCAACTGTTATTGCAAATCATAAATAATAATAATAAACTAATATTTTTTAAAAATAAATTTTTAATATAAAAAACATATATATATTAATGTCACGACACACCAAATTGGTGTAGGAGACCCCTTTGTTTGTGGGACAAGGGCCCCCCTCCATCTAGCGATTTGAGTGGTGAAGTCTACAAAAGTATGACTTCTTAAGAGGAAACACATGTTCTTAACCATTAGATCCACTCAAATTGTATATATATAACATTTAAAAAATACAATAAAAACAATTTTTCCTTTAAATTTAATATATATTTTCCAGTAAAATATAAATAATAAAAAATAAAAATAAAAACATTATTTACTTATTTATTAAACTTATCAACAATAAGTGAAAGACTTTTATATATATATATATATATATATATATATATATATATATATATATATATATATATATATA